>JAODAL010030027.1:0-50663 GCA_025379985.1 Phyllomedusa bahiana | reverse complement strand
GGGAAAGGGGGAGGGGGGAAGGAAGAGCGCGGGGTAGCGAGGATAGAGGTGAATAAATCGGGCAGCAGAGTGGAGGATGGATTGGAGGGGAGCGAGGGTGCTGGATGGGAGGCCACAGAGAACAGTGTTACAGTAGTCTAGGCGGGAGATGACAAGGGCATGGACGAGCATTTTTGTAGTCTAAGTTGAGGAATGAGCGGATGCAAGAGATTTTTCAGGTGGAGGCGGCAGCAGAGGTGAGGGCTTGAATGTGTGGTTTGAAGGACAGAGGAGTCGAAGATTATCCCGAGGCAGCGGACTTGTGGAGTTGGTGAGAGTGTACAGCCGTGGACTGAGATAGAGAGATCAGGTGGAGGAATGCCAGCGTGCCATGTGGATGGACCCTTATTACAGCTTTTATGATGGAAACTACTGATAAAATATTGGATCCTTTGAAACGAGTATCTAGAACAGCATCTGGGTTTCTGTATTCACTTTTGACCACAATGATCCATAGGTTGAATTTTTTTAATATATTTTTATTGTGGCTGAAACTCCTGTTGAACACTTGTGATAGAGCTTTCTGTCCATTCTGTATATATACATTTGTCCATCTTCAGATAATATAACAGTCTAGAATACCATGTATACTATTACTTTGTTGACATTTATATAAAAGGTATACAGGCAGACCCTGGGTTACGGGGACTGCAGGTTTTAAGTTGAATTTGTATTTAAGTCGGAACAGGTAGATTTATTAACTTATTCCAGCACAAAAGGCTTTTTCATTTTGGATAGTGGAGTGAACGTTTTTTACATTGGTTTTGTGGTCTGTCATGTACTGCTATGACATGCTGGAACTTGTTGTTCCATAGCTACTATCTGCTCTGGAACATGGAACTACAAGTGCCAGCATGCCCCACAAGTCTCTAACTAGGGAACAGATGTAAGTCGGAACAGTGTAAGTAGAGGACTGCCTGCAGGGCTGCCATCTGAAATTCTGGGGCCCCCATAAAGCTGGAGCATCTGGGCCCCCCTCTGCTGCCCCAGCTCTGCCCCCACCCATCACTCTGCGCTCCAAGCTCTGCCTCCCCCAACTCCCTGGCATCCCACTGGCCCACAACCACCACCACCCCAGATAAAGAAAATATTGCTCGGGTCACAAGAAAAAAAAAATGCTATTGCGCCATTGTCTTGGATTTAGTTTGTGCTAGATTTTACAATGTACAGTTTATCAGTATTTTGTGGGTCAATACGGATACAAGGGGCAGCAAATACCACAACATGATCGCTGTGTGTCACCACTATAATGTTACTGACCAAACCAAAATACCCAGACCAATATTGCCAAATAAGAATATACAAAGACCAAATAATACCACCAAACAACAAACCATTTACTAACACCGCCATAATGTTACTGATTAAATCGGTATACCAAGATCACCAAATAACAATTTACAAGCACCTAATACCGCCACATCCTCACCACATAAATTTCCTTCATACAGTGACCCTATAGTGGTAGATACCAGGTGCACAGGTGCTTTACATTGGTGATAGTGGCATTGTGAAAGACTATCCTAGCAGGATTTCTGGCCATAAATGAACTAGAGTTGTGGGTATTAGCTGGAATACCTGTTCAGTCCCTCCTGATAGGCTGCCAGCACTGGTCACTATAGCTACAGACCTGTTCAATCTCTCCTGATAAGCTACCAGCATTGGTTGCTATAGCTACAGACCTGTTCAATCTCTCCTGATAAGCTGCCAGCACTGGTTGCTATAGCTACAGACCTGTCTCCTACTGCAGCCTAGTAGAAGCCAGTAAACGCCCCTGAATTCCAAGTGAAACCGAGAAAACAGGACGAATCAATGTAATGAGACAACCCCTTTAATATGACTCTTTTTGCTGAATAAAAGTGCTGTTTATACTTGGCTTTGTTACTGTCAGGTCTGATTCAGATTTCAACTACATGCGTTTCTGGGGGTCTTTAAAGCAATATTGATTGGATATGGGTGCCTCTGCCATACATGTAGTGTACAGTGCTTGGTGGCTAACCCATTTTAATTTCCATGCATATCCCATCACAGGAAAAGGTTAGGTTTCCATTTAAAATAAGATTTGACTAAGGCTGTGTTCACACGGGGCAGATAGGCTGCAGATTTTCTCATGTGCATTTCCGTGTTGAAAATTCTCAGCCGATTTGCAGCAGTAAATGGAGAGAGTAACAAATCTCCCAAGGATTCCAAATGGAAATTAAGCTGTGGTACTTAAAGGGGTTTGCCACGATCTTATTTCATACCTCCTGGATCCAGCAATGTGTGCTCAGAAGGGGGCGTGTGTGCTTTGTTTGAATTGCAGGTGACCCAGCATGATGACATCACCAGGCCTTTCCTCTCTAGTCAAAGAAAGGTCTGTTTACGTATAGAGCTGTGAGTAGCGACAATATAGCTCAGTGGTAATATTTTTGCCTCACAGCACAAGGGTCCTAGGTTCATATTCCTGCAGGAACCAAACCTGTGGATTTTTTATTCTCTCTATCAATGCACAGACCTGATTGAGGTTTCTGTTTTTTTCTATTTATTTGCACTGTTTGACTAATTACTAAGGAGCACAGAGGACGGGGTTAGTGACTCAGTAGCTGCCTGAGAGGAGAGGTGATGTCTGAGCATGTGCGACCAGGACTGAGGAGCTCTCAGCCTTGGTCGTATCCCCTGAAGATGAGCTGTAAACAATGGATCATTAAAGGAGCAGCTAAAACAAAAACGGTGCAGAATTTTTAATAATGATGAATGGTGAAAATGTTTATTTAATTTGCAAGCTTCCCACGTCGATTTTACTTCGTGGCAAAACCCCTTTAACTTAAATCTGCAGGAAGATAACTTTATGCTGCAGATTTTTTCATTTTCGCTCAAATGAGGGGGAAGGAAGCAAAAATTGTAAGTTGTTAATGAAAACTAATTTAGCTTTTCCTTTAGAAATTCCATGTGGAAATAGAC
Organism: Phyllomedusa bahiana; assembly: GCA_025379985.1. NCBI lineage: Eukaryota > Metazoa > Chordata > Amphibia > Anura > Hylidae > Phyllomedusa > Phyllomedusa bahiana. The sequence goes on along the minus strand of JAODAL010030027.1, from coordinate 47,684 downwards.
CTGTGGTGCAGAATTGAATGTCGAGAAATTTTCCCTATTGACTAAAATGTGAATCAATCTCCAACAAAATTATGGTGAGAAACAAACTGAAAGAGACATTTACTGAAACACAAACAAGCTCATACTTGGGGTCTGTTTCCATGACTGATTTTTGGTGCTATCACTTCCAAAACAGTGTCCAAAAAGCCTCCAACGCCCCCCGTTCATTTTAATTGATTTTGATGTAAACCAGCATTGTAGTTCACAAGGTTTTTACATACATTTTCCGCGCTTTTTTGGACGCTCCTTTGGGAACTGAAAAAAGTGTCTATTATTGAAGGGTTTTCAACACTGAAAAGCCCCATAAGCATCAACAGAAAGCTTCAAAACCTTGTCCAAAGCATTGGCACGTTTTGAGAGGTGCTTATTGGTGCATTCTTTGGCACGGTTTTTGCCCTGGATATTCAGTTGTATGGGTAAAATCCTCGTCCAAAATGGTGCTTTTCAGACAAGGATTTGACACAGATTTGGCTGCTGAAAATTCAGCGTCCAAATCAATCATGTGAACGTACCCTTACAGCTCAATGGTTGGACAATGAACCATTCCCAGTAGTAGCCAATACAATCCCCAGTGCTGCCTGGGAGACTTGATGAATAATTGATTACTCCATTCCACTAGAAGGGCAGCAGCCTAGAAAAGAAAAAAGAAAAAATTGGGTAAGTACCAGTTCACACCACTAGGCAGAAAAGTCACAATACAACACAGGGGAGATTGTAGAAATACTCTTAAAGGGGTTGTCTCGCTACAATGATTGGGTTTTAATTAAAAGATCTTTAAAAAACAAGCAGCTTTGCAATATATGTTCATTACAAATGTCCTACTGATTTTGAGTTATCCCTGGTAGGAGTACATCAGCTTCTCAAATCACTATAGCAGCTGACCTGTTGATTTTTATCTCACTGGCTGTCAGTGCTGGTGACCTCAGCAACTTCTCAATACAGGTCGGAGCACAGAGCCCCTCCCACACAGTATGTGATGCTTCTGTAGTGGAGGGAGGGGGAGGGCTCTGGCTTCTGTCTCTGTGTGGATTAACCCTGTGTCTGCCTGCTCCCTCCTGCTCTCTACACAGATTGAGGAGAGCAGAGGTGAGGCTGATCTGTGGTCAGTACGATGTGACAGCAGTGAAGTGTGTTACTATAATCATGTGTTTGTGGAGCTTTGACTATACTAATAGAACAGATCAGGGGGGCATGTGAACGGTTCATATTGCTCCCTGCTCTGCTGTATTAGTGACACATCGTGATTATAGTAACACTTCACAGCTGCCCTGTGTCTGTTCTGACAGGGTTTGTTTGTTGCTTGAGATGTCCGTGGAGATTTGTGTGCTAAGCAGGGGGATATAGGAACACTTACATCCCCACTGCTCTGCTATTAGCATACACAGCTTCACAGACCTCTCCACACTCATAGATCAGCCCTCTCCCTGCTGTCTCCTGACTCTGTGGAGAGGAGCAGCAAGAGCTCAGCCACAGCAGCCGCACAGTGCAGCTGATCCAGCAGTGAGCAGCAGACCTAGGCAGGCACACACAGGGTTAACTATGGCAGCAAACCCCCTTGCCCTCCACCTGCTGTGTAGAAGTTAGGAGGAGAGCAGTCTGTGTGCTGAGGGGAGGGGGGAAGGGAGGAGACGAGGCAGACACGAAGCACGCCCCTGAATTCAAAAATCCTATGGTGCCAGACACACTGAGGTAGGCTGAAAGCCTGTAGTGAGACAACTCCTTTAAGCAGGCATCCAATGTTGTAGCTTTTCTGCACACTGGTGTTAAATGGTGCTTATCCAATATGCAGTATTTTACTAGGCAGTTACACCTAGAGTGGATATGTGTGGGCAATTGTTATCTGCACATATGTTTTGGTGTATGAAGTGTGTATGTATATATGTAGTGTGTATGTATATATGTAGTGTGCATGTCATATATTTCTTTACACACTCCAGCTGCAGTCAGTGAATTCAGTTTTTGACAGACAAATGTAGATTGAGCTAAACCTTCTCACCCACCTTTTGCTCCCAGCATAGTGCAGGTTTGGTCATGGTCAGAAGCCTGGTTCCTGGGGATGCGCTGACGAAGCCTTCAGTTGTCACATCAATCGGCCTTTGTTACATGACTCATGGTAGCAGTCGCCTCAGTCACTTTCGGGGGCTTGTTCCCACCTCTGGATCCTGCACAGATAAGACTGATTTCATGTCCTGTTGAAGATGGTGGAAACACCCCTTTAATTGTTTGAAGTGCACAGGTTGCAATCATTGCATTGCCAGTATATGGCTATGTTCACACGGCTTATTTTGTGACGGATTTCAGTCCGAAATTCGCACCGTACTGCGCTCAATACGGCTCAAATCCGTCCCAGTCATTACGTTTATCCACAGTCCTCAGAGAACTATGGATTCAGTGTCCTCTCCGCGCTTGTAAAATACGGTGAGCGGGGAGAGTGTGACATGCACATTATCCCGGCGGGATACGCACAGTGGATAATGAATGTCTATGGGACCGGTGGGCAGTCGCCAAGACCCCCCTCGCTGACGAGCACACTGCGTAATTGCGGGCGAAATCCGTCCCGCAATTACGCCGTGAATAAGCCATGTGAACATCGCCTGTTATGGAGACATGGGCATACCTCAAGTTTTTGCATGCTATTGTCATTTTTCAGTCAGTTTTTTCAACATCGTCCGCATAAAGATAAAGTCCAAATTTTGAAAAACTATTACATATATAATCTTTAGCCTCCTATCAAGTTAGAAGCCAGAAATGTTTTTTTTTTTAAGGTAATATATTAAGTAGTGAAACATGGACTGTCCCTCCAAATGAGCAACACTTGGGAGGTATGCATGGGTGTAGCTATAGCAGCTGCTTTGGGACCAAGACATTGGTAGTTTGGTCCTATCTTAGGTTGCGTTCACATGGTAAAGACCAAATACCGGCCAGGAAATCCCAATCTATAATTTATTTTTTATAGTCACGCAGGTCAATGACTTGGCTCTACGGTTCCCGGATTCAAGCCGTCCCCTTTCGCACCCACATGTCCCCCCTCCTCCCCCCCCTACACCGAAAACCGGACAGACCACGTGGGCAGTGTAAAGATTTTGGCAGAAAATCCATGTAGTGGGGACTGTTGCCAGGATTAACTATTAGGCCCCGTTCACACGGCTTATTCACGCCGGATTTGCGAGCCCGATTGCGCTCGCAATTCCGCCGTGAATAAGGGGAGGGGGGGCGGGAGCGCGGCGGGGGAGCTGCCCGCCGGCCCCATAGACAATGCATTATCTACGGTGCGTCCGTGCCGTAAATAATGTGCATGTCACTTTCTCCCCCCGCCCGGCGGATTCGAAGAGCGGGGAGGAGCGACGGAATCCACTGTTCTCTATGAGAGCAGTGGATTACTGTAATGACTCCGGATTGGCGCCGTACTGCAGCGCAAATCCGCGGACAAATAAGCCGTGTGAACACGGCCTTAATGTCAACATAAAAGTTTGACGGCAGGTTTACAAATCCTAAAACAGTAGGTAAAAGCAGCAGGAAACCTGTGCCGTGGGGACGAGTCCTTATACTGAATGGGCTCTTATATTTAAGGTATGGATAGGGCTAAGTGCACACTGCTGTTGACCATCCAACAAAACGTGTACGTTAAACGTATGCCAACTGTGCACTGTTTGGAGCAGACGTTTGGCATCCTTTTTTTTTCTATATCTTTAACTAGCTTTGCTATTAGATGTCACTTCTTTTCCCAGCTAATTGATTTTGTTTTACATATTTTTACTGACACAAATGTATACGTTTACAACATGGGCACAAACACTAGGATCCATGTTCCATTGACATACATTGTAAAAAAAAGATACGTTTCAGTATAACCTTGAAGTGCAAGGCCCTGCATGCTCCATCCATTAAAATTTGACAAAGTGTAAAAAGGTCAGGGCGCGCTGGTCTGTCAGGGCGCGCTGGTCTGTCAGGGCGTATGAAATGCACCTACATCAGTCAATGAACACGTTGACATATACGTTCTGACCGAATGGAGAACAGATGTTATCTGTTCAAAACGCAGTGTGCACTGAGCCTAACATTGCTTAAAGGGGTTGTTTCACTACATTGATTCACCTTACCTCAGTCCTGTTTTCTCGATTTCATTTTTGAATTGAGGGGCGTGTTTACTGGCTTCCACTAGGCTGCAGTAGAAGCCAGGTCTGTAGCTATAGCAACCGCTGCTGGCAGCCTATCAGGAGAGAGAGAACAGGTCTGTAGCTATAGCAACCAGTGCTGGCAGCCTATCGGGAGAGAGAGAACAGGTCTGTAGCTATAGTGACCAGCACTGACAGCATATAATGAGAGATCGAACAGGTCTGTAGTTATAGCAAACTGAGGAGATGATGCAGGCCATACAAGAGGGGATATCTAGGAATAGGTAGGACACGGTTAATGGACACACATTGCAAAGTGACTTGTTTTTGCAAGATCTTTAAAATTAAAAGCAGCAATCCTTGTAGTGAGACAACCCCTTTAACTTAGCTGTTTTAGTTTTCTATCCTGTGCTGTAGGGGCCCATACATTCCAGTAGAGCCCCTATACAACAATGCAAAATATTTCTGAATTGTGTTAACTTGCAAACGCATAGATTTCTATTACACAGCAAGTTAATTTATTAAGAGTGTGCAGATTTTATTTGCGCACATTTTGCATGTGTATACAGGGGCGTAACGTTACAGATTATATCCACACTATTGTATATAGACTGCGATGATGCAACACAACCCACCATACCTGTAACACTAGCAGCAGCTGGGTGCTGGGCTTCAGGGTGAGCCTCGCTTTGGCTCGTGGCCACGCCCCCTGAATAGGGTCTATGTGCAGCACAGGGGGTGAGCTCAGTGCTGTGGATGGGGCTGCAGTGTCAGAGGGATTGCCTGGGAGACTATGCTGCTCTAGCTGCAGACACTTTGCCTCTGTCCTTGATGTAAGTACTGACATGTGATCCTGCTGTTGCATAAGTCTGCATTCATGTTGCCTGTGGTTGCTATAATCTTACTTAATGCTGGCTCAGCCACTATCAAGCTCCAACATTGTTAGTGCATGCTGAGACTTGTAGTTCTATAGTGCATTGTGACTGATTTCTGTGCAGGAATTGTGTAATGCAAAATTGTATCTGATTTTTGCCGTGTGAAGGTGCAGTGTTATCCCAGCAAGGCTCCGGACTATGCAGGCGCTATCGCCTGTGACACTTGTCGTCATTCCCCAGCAGCCTCTCCCGGCTTCTATGCATCTATTACACCCCAGCCGCTTCCATTGTATTGATTTCTTATATAAACTTCCCTAATCTCAATGGTTTTATGTAATATTTACAAATATAAAATGTGTGTGTATATATAATATATATATATATATATATATATATAAAATATAGCACTGCATTTGTATAGAAAATAGGAAAATATACATTGTTGCAATAATGCAGTGTTTCTCAACTCCAGTCCTCAGGACCCACCAACAGGGCATATTTTCAGGGTCTCCAACTGAATGCACTGACTATAATAGTATCACCTGTGCAGAATGCACTGACCATAATGATATCACCTGTGTCAGGATCTCCCACAGAATGCACTGACTATAATGATAGCACCTGTGTCAGGATCTCCCACAGAATGCACTGACTATAATGTTTATAAACCTGTGTCGGATCTCCCCGAATGCACTGATTTATATTGATATCCCCTGTGTCAGGATCTCCCCAGAATGCACTGACTATAATGATATCACCTGTGTCAGGATCTCCCACAGAATGCACTGACTATAATGATATCACCTGTGTCAGGATCTCCCACAGAATACACTGACTATAATGATATCACCTGTGTCAGGATCTCTCACAGAATGCACTGACTATAATGATATCACTGTGTCGGATCTCCCACAGAATGCACTGACTATAATGATATCACCTGTGTCAGGATCTCCCACAGAATGCACTGAATTAAAATGATAGACCTGTGTCAGGATCTCCCACAGAATGCACTGACTATAATGATATCACCTGTGTCAGGATCCCCCCCAGAATGCACTGACTATAATGATTCACTGTGTTCAGGATCCCCCACAGAATGCACTGACTATAATGATATCACCTGTGTCAGGATCTCCACAGAATGCACTGACTATAATGATATCACCTGTGTCAGGATCTCCCAGAAATACACTGATTTATAATGATATCACCTGTGTCAGATCTCTCACAGAAGGGCACTGACTATAATGATATCACCTGTGTCAGGATCTCCCACAGAATGCACTGACTATAATGATTTTCACCTGTGTCAGGTTCTCCCACAGAATGCATGACAATAATGTTTATCACCTGTGTCAGGATCTCCAAAAGATGCACTGACTATAATGACTTCACCTGTGTCAGGATCTCCCACAGAATGCACTGACTATAATGATATCACCAGTGTCAGGATCTCCCACAGAATGCACTGACTATAATGATATCACCTGTGTCAGGATCTCCCACAGAATGCACTGACTATAATGATATCACCTGTGTCAGGATCTGCCACAGAATGCATGGACAATAATGATATCACCTGTGCAATGCTAAGGAAAGCCAGAAAACATGACCTGTTGGTGGGGCCTGGAGGACTGTGGTTCTGGACCCCTGCTATACAGGACTGGAGGGCAAATGTAGTCTATTTTGGACGACGTTTCCTCTATTTTATATTTGTATACACTTTATTTTATTTGTTTTGGTTCCTACACATGAAGTGTATAGGAACATGAGACAGAGCAAACATAGTCCAGCAGCAGAGGCGTAACTTGAAGCTCTTGGGCCCTGGTGCAAAAAGTGAAATGGGGCCCCCCAGTTACCATGCACCATTTACAATGCTGGTATCTTCTTATGTGGTAAGAATGTGCAGAATGTACTGACCATAATTATATCACCTGTGCAGAATGCACTGACCCTATTTATATCACCTGTGCAGAATGTACTGACCATAATTATATCACCTGTGCAGAATGTACTGACCATAATGATATCACCTGTGCAGAATGCACTGACCATAATGATATCACCTGTGCAGAATGCACTGACCATAATGATATCACCTGTGCAGAATGCACTGACCATAATGATATCACCTGTGCAGAATGCACTGACCATAATGATATCACCTGTGCAGTACTGACCATAATGATATCACCTGTGCAGAATGCACTGACCATAATGATATCACCTGTGCAGAATGCACTGACCATAATGATATCAAACCCGTGCAGAATGTATGACCATAATGATATCACCTGTGCAGAATGCACTGACCATAATGATATCACCTGTGCAGAATGCCCTGACCATAATGATATCACCCGTGCCAGCACTGACCATAATTTATATCACCTGTGCGAATGCAACTGACCATATTTTTATCACCTGTGCAGAATGCACTGACCAAAAATGATATCCCCCTGTGCAGAATGCACTGACCATAATGAAATCACCTGTGCAGAAAGCACTGGGCAATAATGATATCACCTTGCAGAATGCATGACCATAATGATATTCACCTGTGCAGAATGCACTGACCCTAATGATATCACCTGTGCAGAATGCACGACCATAATTATATCACCTGTGCAGAATGCACTGACCATAATTAAAATCCTGTGCAGAATGCACTGACAGTAAAGATATCACCTGTGCAGATTGAAATGACCCTAATGATATCACCTGTTGGGGAGAATGCACTGGGCAGTAATGATATCACTGTGCAGAATGCACTGACCATAATTATATCACCTGTGCAGAATGCCCTGACCATAATTATATCACCTGTGCAGAATGCACTGACCATAATTATATCACCTGTGCAGAATGCACTGACAGTAATGATATCACCTGTGCAGAATGCACTGACCATAATGATATCACCTGTGCAGAATGCACTGACCATAATGATATCACCTGTGCAGAATGCACTGACCATAATGATATCACCTGTGCAGAATGCACTGACCATAATGATATCACCTGTGCAGAATGCACTGACCATAATGATATCACCTGTGCAGAATGCACTGACCATAATGATATCACCTGTGCAATACTGAGGAAATACTGAAAACTTGACCTGTTGGTGGGTCTTGAGGACTGGAGTTGAGAAACACTGCAATAATGTCTCAGAACGGAACCGGCCATTGAATTTGGACCAGAATTATCTTTCAAATAGAATTCACAAATGCAATGATAGACTTTGTAATACAGGACCGAAAGGACCTGAAAAAAATTTCAAATATTAAAAAATTCTGATTTTAGACTTTTCATTTGACTAAGGCTAAGGTCTGAACGTCGGATTTTCATTGGAGTCAGTATTTAGAATCAGCTGAAAATCCAACAGTACCTTGTGCTGCATAGAGAGCAATGAAAAATCCGTGCTATAGTGTATACAGCATGAATTTTATTACCGTCTGGTTTAAGAACCTGCAGAATATGCAACATGTCGCATGTTACACAGGATTTTTGTCACATTTTTCGTCGGTCCTGTACATTGAATGTATGTGGCCGATGGAGAATCCGAAAACAGGCCGTGGCTCTTGTGCAAATCTGCACCAAAAACAGTGATGCAGCGGTTCACCAATGTCAACACGCCATCAGACTTTGGATGGCATTTTGACAAATGTGTGGACTTAGCCTAACAGAGAAGATTAAAACAATAGTGAACTGTTCCCTGCTAGTGTGCGCCCCTGCTAGTGTGTGCCCCTGCTAATATGTTCACACGGCTTAATCCTGGACGTAATTCGGTCCGTAATTACGCGCCGGAGTGCGCCAATTACGGGCTGAATCCGTCCTGGTAACTACGGTAATCCACAGTTCTGATAGAGAACTATGGATTACGTCTCCTCTCCCTGCTCGGCGAATTCGCCGAGGGGGCAGATAATTCACATGTTACTTTCTAGCGGCGTATACGCGCCGCTAGCAGTGATTCGCTATGGGCCGGCGAAGTGCCGGCCCCCCGCTCGCTCCCCGCCCCCATCCACACGGCGTAATTGCGGGGCGTAATTACGCCCTGCATTTAAGCCGTGTGAACCTAACCTTCGGCTATGTTCACACGGCTTATTTCGGGGCGTATTTACGGGCGTATTTACATCCGCAAATACGTCCCGAAATACGTTTCAAATACGTGTCGCAAAGCTTGGCACGTATTTCACGTCATAACTCATTTCCACATTCTTTACTATGGGGATTTACTTGCAAAATACGCCTCAATAAGTGACAGGGGACTTAATTTTACGATCGTATTTACGGACGTATTTACGCCCGTAAATACGTTGCGAAAATACGCCTCGTGTGAACGACGAGGCGTATTTTACAGTGGAATCAATGTTAATCTAATTGTTCATTATTTGAAACGTATTTGCGGACGTAAATACGTCCGTAAATATGTCCCGAAATAAGCTGTGTGAACATAGCCTTAGTGTGCGCCCCTGTCAGTGTGCGCCCCTGTTAGTGTGCGCCCCTGTTAATATAGCCCTTTTTAAGATCTGTATGAGAACTTTGCTTTTTGTAGGAGTTGTCCTTTATCAGCCTCGATCACGTGGAGTTAACTGTGTGGAATAAATCAGGGTAAAGTGTCAGTTCCTCTGGATATCGCAGCAGCCTATAGACATCAGGAGATGAAATATAGTCCTATTTGCCTTTTGCTAGTAGTATATGTTAATGGGGGAACACAATGCGTGGCGAACATTGTCCCACAAACTGTCTGTTTGACAGAGTAGACTCAGTCCGACCAGGACTACATTTGTGCTATTGAAGTCTATGGGCTGCGGTTGTCTGTCAGGGTATAAGTCCATGCACCTTTTTTAGGGTTCCTATGTTGTGAATGAGGTGTGAACCATTCTTGTAGCATTTACTATAACCTATGTGCTGGGAGACTCATTTGAAAGTCTGTGCGTAAAGCAAAACATAACTGCACCTTTTTTAATTGGGGAGGGATCATGCAGTTCCCTATGTTGTATGAATGACCTGTGGTAGGTTTAGGATTCTTGGTTGGATTTTCACACTGTTTGCGGATTTCGGACAGTAGACTACACTGGACGCGTTTTTTGAAGCTACCGCTGTTCTGAAAAACTCAGAACTTGTACAATCTTCTGCCCTGATAAGGTCAATGCTTAAAGGAGTTGTCTCCCTACAGAGTTTCAAAGGATGCATTAATGAAATACTCTGCCACTTCCTGGTTCAGACTGACTAATTTGCATACAGCTTGTGCTTGTACAGCTTAGTGCTGTGCTTTCAGATGCTAATTAGATCAGATTAGCTTCTCAAACTACTAACAGGACTTCTTATCTGATCCCTCAAACAAAAGCCCTAATTACAGTTCTGCTTATTTTACATAAATCAAGCTTTTTACTGCTCAGCAGCAAGGACACTGCCATGACCTGTGTGATGATGTCACTCACTGCTATCTCATAGAACAAACTGCAGGGGGAGAATTGTTTACAGGTTGGTTACTGAGGGAACTGAAATAGCCAGGGAGGTCATAAATTCACTAGTATCTCCTTAGGGAAAACAGAGGAACAAAGCAATATATTTGGAAAATGTCTTTATTTGAAAGCTATTCTTTGTAGCGAGACAACCACTTTAAAAGAGACAAGCAAATCTGTGGACAGAACTGTACGCAAACACCATTCAAGAGATTCTTAAACCAAATCCGACTGGCTTTGTACGCCTTGCACGTGGCTGTGCCCGTATCATTCTGGTAATGCCAAATATAGTTCATAAAATTTTTAATAATTGAAATAAACTTGTGACTTAATTCAATGTGGTAGCAAAAGGATCGTGGGATAAATGTTTTAGTACACTGGGCATTAATGTGGTAATTACATTAACTTTATATATAATGTGGACAGGATGCCACAGTTGCATTGACTGTGGCATCAAAGTGGTTAATTGACTCGGTTTGGAGGCAACTGATGGCAGGTGCCAGTTGTAATAAACAGCTGTTACCTGCCTCGTGTATGGAGCATGCTCAGTCTGAGCCCACTGCTGTTACCTGCCTCGTGTATGGAGCATGCTCAGTCTGAGCCCACTGCTGTTACCTGCCTCGTGTATGGAGCATGCTCAGTCTGAGCCCACTGCTGTTACCTGCCTCGTGTATGGAGCCTGCTCAGTCTGAGCCCACTGCTGTTACCTGCCTCGTGTATGGAGCATGCTCAGTCTAAGCCCACTGCTGTTACCTGCCTCGTGTATGGAGCATGCTCAGTCTGAGGTCACTGCTGTTACCTGCCTCGTGTATGGAGCATGCTCAGTCTGAGGTCACTGCTGTTACCTGCCTCGTGTATGGAGCATGCTCAGTCTGAGCCCACATGCTGTTACCTGCCTCGTGTATGGAGCATTGCTCAGTCTGAGCCCACTGCTGTTACCTGCCTCGTGTATGGAGCATGCTCAGTCTGAGTCACTGCTGTTACCTGCCTTCGTGTATGGAGCATGCTCAGTCTGAGGTCACTGCTGTTACCTGCCTCGTGTATGGAGCATGCTCAGTCTGAGGTCACTGCTGTTACCTGCCTCGTGTATGGAGCATGCTCAGTCTGAGGTCACTGCTGTTACCTGCCTCGTGTATGGAGCATGCTCAGTCTGAGCCCACTGCTGTTACCTGCCTCGTGTATGGAGCATGCTCAGTCTGAGCCCACTGCGGTTACCTGCCTCGTGTATGGAGCATGCTCAGTCTGAGCCCACTGCTGTTACCTGCCTCGTGTATGGAGCTTGCTCTGTCTGTGCTCACTTCTGTTTCCTGCGTAGTGTATGGAGCATGCTCAGTCTGAGCCCACTGCTGTTACCTGCCTCGTGTATGGAGCATGCTCAGTCTGAGCTCACTGCTGTTACCTGCCTCGTGTATGGAGCATGCTCAGTCTGAGCCCGCTGCTGTTACCTGCCTCGTGTATGGAGCATGCTCAGTCTGAGCCCGCTGCTGTTACCTGCCTCGTGTATGGAGCATGCTCAGACTGAGCACGCTGCTGTTACCTGCCGTGTGTGGAGCATGCTCAGTCTGAGCCCGCTGCTGTTACCTGCCGTGTGTGGAGCATGCTCAGTCTGAGCCCGCTGCTGTTACCTGCCGTGTGTGGAGCATGCTCAGTCTGAGCCCGCTGCTGTTACCTGCCTCGTGTATGGAGCATGCTCAGACTGAGCTCGCTGCTGTTACCTGCCGTGTATGGAGCATGCTCAGTCTGAGCCCACTGCTGTTACCTGCCTCGTGTATGGAGCATGCTCAGTCTGAGCCCACTCCATAATCTCTAACGGACAGTGTCTTGGTTACATCACATGTTGGAAAGAGGTTTGACCTCATTGGAACTGTAAGTCACCATTTTTAATTTTAAGAGAGCTGAGAATTTAAAGAGAACTTGTCACATAGATGAGGCCCCCCTTTGAGGGCAGCACAAGGTAGTGTCAGGCCTGCTGTTTCCAGCGCTGTGTCCCTTATTCTGTAAGATGCTGCAGTTTTCGTGTATTTAATGCTCAAATCTGCAGTTTTCAGCCAGAAGTCATTTGAAGAGTCATTCGAAGTCGTTTTTTTCAAGCCCCGCCCACCTCAACTGATAAACCTATTACTTTGAATAGATAGAAACGTGAATAACTGTCAGTGGGCGGAGCTAGCCTTTGCAGGGCGAGGCTAACACCTACTCATGAATAAGATTTGAGGGGCAAATGCTCTAAAACTGCTGCATCTTACAGAATAAGGGACACAGTGCTGGAAACAGCAGGTCTGACACTAGCTTGTGCTGTCCTCAGCAAGGGGGGCATAACCTATGTGACAGGTTCCCTTTTAAGGGGGTATTCCAATGTTAGATATTTGACATCTGATAACGTTTCCTCCTGTAATATCCATAATTCTCTTCCTAATGCGAGTCCTCTGACCCAATCCTACATGGTCAAATTGCTGTTCACCCATGCAGGATCTTCTCAGAGGTGACCAAATGCCCAAGCCTGGATGTTCCACTGTTTCACTTCTGTGTGAGTTAATGAAAGTTAGGACATGTAACACTAAGGATAACACTTCTGTTGTCTCCAATAAGGGATTTAGATTCACCTGATTTATTTTATTTTTTCTTTTAATTTGGACGGCAGGCAATCCTAACAAATGGTCAGTCAGTGAAGCATACCTCCCAACTGTCCCTATTTTTCATCCTTGTCCCTCCGTCCCACTTAGCTCTAAAAACGTCCCTCTTTTTCATTTAGGAAATAGATTTCTCAATAAACTGACTTTCTTGCTTTAAAAAGTATTTGGTTGCTTCCCTTCTGTATATTACATAACCACTTAATATTTCATCATTGGATACAATTCCATCCTGAAAATGGCTCCTTTTTTGGCTGTCTAAAAAGTTGGCATGTGTATGTTTGGGCGTGGTTAGAGGCGTGTCTTGGTGTGATGTCACATGTTTGGGTGTGGTTAGAGGCGTGGTCTGATGTGTCCCTCTTTGCAATATCTAAAAGTTGGGAGGTATGGTGACGTGTGCTAGACCATGCTTATGTGGTTAGTTCAACAAGTGTTGAAGTTTGAGAGCTAATGTAATCAATAGAGATGGTTTGCCCTGCAGACCCCTATGGCTCTTCTTTGACCCTACAAGATAGCTGCTAACTCCTGCCATTGATGGCAATGTTATAGTACGGTATTAAAGTAAAAAGTCAAGGCCCCTTCCACAGAGGTGAGCATTTTAGCAAGAGTGCTTTGTGCCAAGTGTGTTGCAGGTCCTCAAAAAAACAGTTTGGAGTCTATTAACCAGTGTAGCACTCTCCAAACTAAATCCTAAGATGAACATATCCCTTATTTCAGCTACTGGCTCTAGTATAAACCATCCTCTTATAGATCACACTCCATTTTTTTTATATCATTTCCTAATCTCTGTGCTTAGTAATTACCAATTAAGTGTAGCAAATGATTTTTTAGTAAATGAGACTATTAAACACATTTTGGGGCCTGTTTTCTCACTATCTCAACAGGGGACGGGACCCTATCAGACAGTGATGGCGTGTCTTATCGATACCCGATCAGCGTGGTGGGAGCATCTCATTGAGTATTAATATTTTAGAATATACCATCGAATTTTCTCTACAAAGAACAACTTGGGGCATGTCCCCACGGCACAAGTTTTCGGCCGGTTTGCGGTTTTGCAGACCGTCTGAAAAACCGGCCGCAAACGAGCACAATGGCCTCCTATGGAAAACCCGTGCAGCAGTCCCCACTGCACAGGTTTTCCGCCCAGGGGCGGCCCGAAAAAGAACGATCATGCACATTCTTCCGTCCGGTTTTCGGACAGAATATCAATGTGAAGGGGGAGGGCTTTTCGCCGTTCATTGCGGACAAAAGCCGTCCACCCCGTGGCCATGTGCACGGCGCACAAACCGGACAAATACCGATCGGATAAATCGACCGGTTTTTGTCCATTGCCGTGTGAACGCACCCTTAGGCCTCGTTCACACGGCTTATTTTGCCGCGGACTGGCGCCGTACTGCGCGCCGGATTTGCGTTTAGTACGGCGCCAATCCGTCGGAGTCATTACGGTAATCCACTGCTCTCATAGAGAACAGTGGATTACCGTCGCTCCTCCCCGCTCGCCGAATCCGCCGGGCGGGGAGAAAGTGACATGCACATTATCCAGGCGAAATACGCGCCGTGGATAATGCAAGTCTATGGGGCCGGGGAGCGGCGCCCCGCCGCGCTCCGGCCCCGCCCCCGTCCCACCCCTTCTTCACAGCGGATTTGTGAGCCGGATTGCGCTCACAAATCCGTCGGGAATAAGCCGTGTGAACGGCCCCTTATTGTAATACTAGAATTAGAAGTTACAAATACAGAGGTACTATAAAAAAAAAGTAGCAATTTTCTTACAAATTAACCTTCTTTGGAAATATTACAATAAACTAAACACAACCACAAAACAAATGCTTAAAGGGGTTTTGCCACAAAGAGATTTCCTTACCTGTTATCTGCTCAGGACAGAAGATAAACAAATCATGCAGTGTCATGAACGGCTGCAGGGGGGAGAGAGAGGGGGCTAGAGCAGAGTGAGGAAGCAAGGGAGCGTCTGCAATGCTTACTAAGATAATTCCATTACAACTTGTGGATTCTCTATACAGCAGAAAGCCTCATACACTAGACATTTCTCCCCAGCCCCTTGCAAGCTCCTTCATGTTCCCTGTCATCAGATAAGAAGTGCAAACACGCAAGTGCGGCCAGATCAGCTCCTCAGCTCCAGCTGGTCATGTCTAATGTAAACTTTTAAGTAACTAAGGGCATGTAAAGAAAGCTGTAGCTCTCTCAGGCTTCACTTTTTATAATCACATATATTTGAAAAAGTGAAAATACCAATTTTGAAGGATGCCACATCAACATTACATCGTGACAAAACCACTTTAAAGCTCAATAGCTGGACAATAGACTGAACCCCATAGAAAAAAAAACCCCGTTTATCGGGTTAAGGTATAAGGGGGCAAAAACTAATGACAGGGCCACACACCCCCCCCCACAGAGAACTGAATGATAAAAAAGCTGTGCATTGAATAAGTACTAGTTCACACAATATGTAAAAAAGCCACTGTAGCATACATGGGGAGATTGCAGAAACGCAAACATACCCATAAGACGCTCACAGCCTTCTATGTGTGGGGGGTTGTTGCTGGTATTATAATTGCATGTAGATAACGAACCTTGATGTGGTTTGCAGTCTTGGAAGTGGTGGCCACTATATCAACTAATACCCAAAATTTGATTTTTTTCCATGTCCCTTTTTTCCTTAAATACAGGGGCAAAGGGTGTTTTATTTGGGACACCTGAAAGTGCCCCCCAAATTAAATAGTAGTGGTTTCATGGTTGTAACCCGCATGGAAAACCACCCCGTTCTGCATTAAGGGCACCCTTTTGTATCCCCTTTCAAAATTCAATTAAATACCACACCACCCTCCTCACACTAGTGGGGCTGTAGGGGTTGTCTTACCAGGGGGAGGGGCCCCCGGGGGGGCCCGGGGGGATCCCCCGGGGGGCCCCCCCCCCCGACCGCGGGGGCCCCCCGGGGGCAGGCCGTCGCTCCCCGGGGCCTCCGCGCATCCCGGTCCTGGCCCCCGGGGACCCCCCCCGGCGCTCAGAGCCCGGCCCCGGGTACCCGGGGGATAATGCCCCCCATCCCGGGGCTGCGCGGTGTCAGGGGACACGCCCCACTAGCGCTGCGCTCCGCTGCCTCCCTGGCGGGCTAAAACCATTGGCCTTCACCTCCCGGGCCGCCCCCCCTACTGGTAAATAGGGGGCGCGGTGACTCATTCCGCGCCGCCTATGCAGTGCAGCGGGACCGGCGGCAGCGCGAGGGGGGCCGGAGCCAGTAAGTGATTTTTTTGTTTTTTTTTTTTTTTAAAAACCTACAAGGGGGTGGGGGGCTGACTAAGGGGGGGGCTGACTACAGGGGGGGGCTGGTACAGGGGGGGCCTGGCTACAGGGGGGGCCGGGGGACCAGGGGGGGGGGCTCTGCTAAAAAGGGGGCTCGGGCTACAGGGGGCCCTGGCAAAGGGGGGGGCTCTGGCTACAGGGGGGCTCGGGCTACAGGGGGGCCGGCTACCGGGGGGGGCATGGCTAGGGGGGGGGGGCTCTGCTACCGGGGGGGGTTTCGGGCTACGGGGGGGCTCTGCTACGGGGGGGGCCTGACCCCGGGGGGGGGCCACACCGGGGGGGGGCTCGACTCCCCGGGGGGGGGCTCTGACTACAGGGGGGGGCTCTGACTACTGGGGGGGGCGCTGCGTACCGGGGGGGGCCTGACTCCCGGGGGTCTGACTAGGGGGGGGCCTGACACGGGGGGGTCTGACTAGGGGGGGGGTTCTGACTCCCCGGGCCCCGGGCAGTTCGGGGGGGCTACTTCAGGGGGCCCGCTCCCTTCGGGGGCCCTGACTACCAAAGGGGGGGCCCTGGCTCCCTTAAAGGGGGCCCGGGCCCCTAAAGGGGGCCCCTGATCCCAAAAAGGGGGGGCCCGGGCTACCAAAGGGGGGCCCTGGCTATCTAAAGGAAGCCTTAAATACAAGGACCCCCGACTACCTACGGGGGGCCCTAACAAAGGGGCCCTGGCTCCTAAATACAAAAGGGGGCCCCGACACCTAAGGGGGGCCCTACTAAAAAGGGGGGCCCCGGGCTACCTAAATACTAAAGGGCCCCGACTCAAGGGGGGCCCGACTAAAAAGGGGGCCCTGGCTACCAAAATACAAGGGGGCCCCTGACACCTACCATACAAAGGGGGGGGGCCCCTATTTCCCTGCACACTAAAAAAACCCCCGGAGGCCCCTAACTACCTTATATACCTAAAAGGAAACCCCCCTAACTACCTTAACTACCTAAAGAGACCCCTAACTACTGTATACTACCTAAAGGAAACCCCTAACTACCTGTAACTCCCTAAAGGAACCCTAACTGCCTGCAAACTACCAAAAGGGAGACCCCTAAAACTTTTAACCCCAAAAAGGGAACCCCTAACTGATAAAAAAATACCCAAAGGGGACCCCCTAATAACCCGTATTTCTACTTCATGGGAAGCCCTAACTGCCCTTTTACACCTAAAGGGGTCCCTAACTGCTGCGCTTTTAAAAAGGGGAACCCAACTACCCACAGCTTTCCAAATGGAGAAACCACCTACCTACAGACTGGGGGCCCCGCCTATTGCCTACCTCCTAGGGGGCTTTCACCTACCCGGAATATAATGAGAGGGGAAGCCCATAGTTTACATTTTCTCCAGGGGTTAGTCCCCTCCCCCCCTTCCAACCCCCCAGGAAAAAAGCCTCTAAGTTTGGTTTTTTCCCCCTCTCCACCCCTGGGAAGTTTGTACAGATGGAAATGGTAAAAGATCTGGGAAAAATTTAGGATTTAAAATTTTTGTTTAATTTTCTGCAGGGAGGCTGTGCCGGGGCAATATCATGGGTGGGAACGGTGCAGAAGAAAAGAGAATAAAAACGGGTCATAAAGAAGAGAACACTCATCAGATATGACACTCCCGGGGATCCCTAAAATTTAGGGGGTTTTTTTATTTTATAATTTGGGTGGTGTGTGACCAAAAGGGAAACGTGGAGGGGGGGTATTTAGGGGTGGGGGGGATATTGTATTGGGTGAGGGAATTGTATGTGGTGGAGGGGGATTTTGTTTTAAAAGTGGGTGGGGGGAGATTTTTGTTTTTGGGGGAGGGGGGTATTGTATGGGGTGGAGGGGATATTGATGTGGGGGGGAGGGGATATTTTAGTGGGTGGGGGGGATATTTTAGTGGTGGGGGGGGATATTGTATTGGGGGGAGGGATATTGTTTGGGTGGAGGGGGGTTTGTATCGGTGGGGGGATATTGTATCGGGTGGGGGGATATTTATGCGGTGGGGGGGGATATTGTAAGGGGTGGGGAAAGGGGGGAATTGATGCGGGGGAGGGGGGTATTGTATGCGGGGGGTTGGAGGGGGATTTGTAGGGGGGGGAGGGGATAGGATGGGCATTAGCCCCGGGGGGATATGTTAGACGCAGATTGTGACCTCTTGCTATGTATACACAAAATAGTTTGTTTTTCACACTGTATTATGGGTAAAATGGGCCTTTATTCCAGAGGCCGGGAAAAATTTTCATTACAGTAGGGTCCCCCAATCAATTCCCTGGGGCCCCAGACCCCCCAGTCCGACACTGGTCTTATCAGTATTTTTGCATTTGTGCAGTCTCACGTTGTGTGATATAGTGGATTTCTTGCTTACTGGTGTGAACTGGTACTTACCCCGGGGATTTATTTTTCATTCTTCCCTTTGGGGGTGGTTGTGAGCTGCTGCTCAGTAGTGATCTGCACCTGTTAACTTTGCCAAAAGCAATGGCTTTTGGTTTCCTCCTACTGTCTATTGTCCAACCATTGAGCTCTAAGTATGGCCTTTTGGTTGTTTTTGAGTAAATAATGACCCGTTTAACTAATACTTCATTTTTTTTTTTTTTTTTTGAAGTTCTCTAATTTTGTATTTTTGTGTCTCTTGTGGCTCTTAAGGGCATGTTTGATGCCCAAAACCTTTAAATACTTTTTGTGCCCCATATAAAACCTATTACGGGGTTTTCTTTTGCAGGGAACGTTTGATCTTCCTCAACGGACCGTTTTTTTTGCGGATGCTAGAAAGGGGGAAAGTTTGAGAAAAATTGGAAATGAAGCAAAAACCCGGTGGGGTTGGTTTGAATAATGCAGCATGAAACAGTAGATGGTGATAATAGAGTCTGTGTTGTGGTAGGGACAAATCAACTAATCTGGATTACGGAAGCACTCGACCAGACACAAGTTCCTCCTTTTCTTATCTGATATTCAGATAAACTGTTAAAAGCGGTGTCTGGTCTGAGTCATCACTTCAAGACAGGTGTGCGCTGGTCTGGATCAGCTCCATTGGGTGATGGGCATCAGCATACCATAATGATAGGGGTTTTAACCAATCATAGGTATCGAATGTTGGGCAAAGTGTAACCCCCAGTGTATTGAGTGGGAAACCCAAATTATATAATGAAAAACAACCCTATTTGGGTTTGGGGATTACTGCTTTTGAGCTTCTAGATTGGTTGGGGTAACGAGTGATGGCTCAACAGACCAGGAGTGCAAAGCCACTAGGGCAGTGTTCCCCAACTCCGTCCTCGCCCCGAACATCATGTTTTTCAGTATCTCCCACAGAATGCACTGCTATAATACTTCACCCTTTCAATGCTGAGGAAACCCTGAAAAAATTGACCTGTTTTGGGGGGTGAGGGTAAATTAAAAAAACTGCCTAGGTCAATTGCTCCATGGTGCGCTACTTTAGGCCATTAGGGGAGGGGTCCCCCAAATTCAGTCCCAAGGCCCCCCAACAGGGATGTTTTCAGGATTTCCTCGTATTGCACAGGTAATAAATTTTGGTCACCCATTCTCTGGGAAACCTGAAAAAAATGACCCGTTGCGGCCTTGAGGACTGGGGTTGGGGGGGGAACACGGATGTAGGGTGACCATCAGGAGTAGTATAAGCTACGTTCCTAAGGCATGGCTTCCCAAGGGTGCCAACTCCTTTCAGCCCCGGTAAAGCTTATTACAATAGCTGTTCAATTGACAATTTCTGGAACCCTAGAGGGAGATGCCTATTAAATTCCAACACCTACAAATTTATAAGCAACTTGATCTTAAAGGGTTTTGCCATGATCTAATGTTGACATGGGATCCTCCAAAATGGGTATTTAATCACTTAGCTAAATGTCATTAAAAAAAGTTAAGCCTGTGAGATCTACAGCTTTCTTTACATGCCCTTAGTTTCCTGACAGTTTACATTAGACACCACCAGGAGTTGACAGGAGCTGATCTGGCCGTGCTTGCGTTGTTTGCACTTATCCAATGGGAGGGAACATGAATGAGCTTTGAAGGGACTGGGGAGAAAAGATCCTGTTCCTTTTGTATAGAGAATCCACTGGTTGTAATGTAATTATCTGAGTAAACATGCAGAGGCTCCCTGGCTCCCTGCTCAGCCCCACCCCCCATCCCTGCCTCAGTTTGTGAACAAATTCAAGAACGCTGCCTGCTCAGAACTTATCTTCTCTCCTGTGCACAATACAGTTATCCTCTGTGGATTAGACAGTCATTACTCAAATACGGAGACTGAATATCAGGAGCATGCATGGGAGGTGGAGCGATGACATCACAGAGGAGGTACTTGGTTTTTTAAACACAAACAATGCCCCTTTTTTCAAGCCTCAACAGGGGAGTATCAGCCTGTTAGGTGAGGTACTCGCTTCTTGGCAAAACCCCTTTAAGATGTAACTAGTGGTGCATAAAATGTAAAAACATTTTTAAAACAAATTCTGCTTCCATATAAGTGGTCTTTTAGTTGCCCATATGTTGTATTTGCTTAGATTGGACCTAGTGAACAGTGCTGGTAAGTTACCACGGGTTAGTGATGCTGAGCTTCTGTGCTTTTGGTGGTCTTGCTAGGACTGGTCGGCTTAGCTTGGTTTTGAACCTTGTCTGAAGCTGCTAAGCCAGGCAAGACCTGACAAGAATAAGAGATGGAAACTATGGATCACATTGAGATTTTTTTTTTTTGGATTCCCTCATCGCTGATGAATGCTGAGTTATTTACTTTGAATGGAGAAAACATGGTTTAACTCAGTTTTCACTAACTGAAATTGTGGTCAAGGAACTCGGCCACTCCTCCTATATCAAATATTTTTGGTTTTAGGGAAATGCAGAACTGAATATAGGTCAAATTTAGGCGCATGAATCTGTCATATTTGCTATCACTGGATTCATAAAATTATGCTTGGCAACTTGGTTGGCATATCTGGCTTGGAGACTCCTATGATCAGTTAGGACAGAAATATGGCTTGCTCTGTGTTCCTTGAACGTTATTGGCCATCCTCAATGGGAGGCTCTGAAGTTCCCTAAAACCCTTTGAGGTGTCACCAACAGGAGTTAATACCAAGTAGAGGTCTGTCAGTTTTGTCTGTGTTCCTCAGCAGGTCCTTGCACCAATTCAGTTGGTTGAAGGTCTGTTGGTTATTTTATCCCTTTTAGTTTATCAATCCACAAAAAAGAAAGAACCAATAATGGTAAACTTCCGATTAACTCAATAGAAATCAAAAAAACACAATCAGAAGAAAAAAATATCCATAAAATAGTGATTTTTATTAAAGCAAAAAATAGATATAAAGAAAATATAACAATATATTAAAAATACAGAAAATGGGGAAGACAGTATCATAGGGGCAATATACTCAATACAAAATAGTGATATAAATCCATACTAACATGATCCAAATGCACACAATATATAGAAAAAATGCATCAAGAAGTGTAATAATATATGCAGATATAAAATATACTGCACATATTAAACAAACATATAGGGAATATATATATAAAGTGCAAGTGCAATAAATAGTAGAACCCTAATAATAAATCACTAAAAACTTCATCATGAGTTATATAAAATCGAGCACATGATAGTCAAAACAATGATGATAATTCAACAATATTACCCAAAATGATAGCCTTGGGAGCTTGTGTGACAGCTATCATTTTGGGTAATATTATTGAATTATTATCATTGTTTTGAATCCATCGATCATGTGCTCTGATTTATATACACTTCATTATGAAATTTTAGTGATCTATTACTAGGGAATTGCTATTTATTGCAATATATATATATTTATATATATATATATATATATATATATATAATATATATAATATATATATATATATATAATATATATAAAATATATATAGATATATATTTTAAATATATATATATAATTTTTTTATTTTTTTTATTAGTCCCTATATGTTTAATATGTGCAGTATATTTTATATCTGTATATATTACTACACTTTTTGGTGCTTTTTTTCTATATATTGTGTGTATTTGGATCATGTTAGTATGGATTTTTATCACTATTTTGTATTGAGTATATTACCCCTATGATACTCTTTCCCATTTTCTGTATTTTTGATATATTGTTATATTGTCTTTATATCTATTTTTTGCTTTAATAAAAATCACCTTTTTATGGATATTTCTTTTCTCTGTTTTTGTTTTTTGTATTTCCCTTTTAGTTTATGTATTGTTCATGGTTTTTATGTAGCCTGATTATGTACTTGTAACAAATCATTATACCTTAAAGGGGTTTTGCCACGATCTCATTTCATACCTCCTGCATCCAGCTCTTCAGCTCTGTGTGCTCAGAAGGGGGCGCGTGTGATTTGTTTGAATTGCATATCATGTGACCCAGCAGGATGACATCACCAGGCTTTGCCTCTCTCTAGTCAAAGAAAGGTCTGTTTATATATAGAATTGTAAGTAGCTACACTGTAGCACAGAGGTAACATTTTTGCATACAGCACAAGGGTCCTTGGTTCAAATCCCTGCAGGAACTTAACCTGTTTTTTGTTTCTCTTTATCAACCCATTGAGTTTTTTTTTTTGCACTGTTTGACTTATTACTAACTAGTACAGAGGACGGGAGTAGAATGACAGCACCTGGGGTTTGAACACTCAGTAGCTGCCTGAGAGGAGAGGTGATGTCTGACCAGGAGTGAGGAGCTCTCAGCCCTGGTCATTTCCCCTGGAGACGAGCTGTAAACAATGGATCACTGAAGGAGCAGCTAAAACAAAAACGGTGCAGAATTTTTAATAATGAATGGTGAAAATGTTTATTATTTAATTTGCAAGCTCCCCACGTCAATTTTACTTCGTGGCAAAACCCCTTTAAGGCATTGCCCTAACAAATCCAAGATTTCTGCAGGTTGTGTAGATGCTGGCGCACATGACCTGTAATGTGGACTTCCTTGAATCTTTGGAAAGGTGGTGGCAGAACCTTAGTAGCCATCACGTTGCTTACTTGTAAGTCTTAGCTGACCTGAATTTCTGTTGCAAGCTGCCCTAGGTGTTGTATTACAGCAGTACATACATGATGCATTGCCAAATCCTGTGAATTTTTCTTGCTTTCTTGTGCTTTGCTCACGCAAGCATCTTGGATATGGTTGCAGTATTTTTCAGCATAATTAATACCTCGTAAATATATTGTAAACTTTGTCTACGTTCCTAAAAAAGGACAGTGCAGGTTTAGTTGCAGCCTTGGCTCAAATGGTAAAATATGAACTTAAGAAGCTTATTGTAACTATTCTACAAAGAGAAGTTATCTATGGTCTAAAACAGTGAGGGTGAACCTTTTAGAGACTGAGTGCCCAAACTGTGACCAAAATAACCTTAGTTACTGCAAAGTGCCGAGTCTGCCGACAATGTTGGCACGAAGCAGGGACGTGACATCGGAAAGCGGGGCCATACAGTGACCATATAGTGTAGATAGCAGTGTACACAGGTGCTCAGCAGACAGTTGACTGAATAATACCACAACACCACGATCACATATCGCCACCACATAGTGACTGAATAATACCACAACACCACGATCACTTATCGCCACCACATTGTGACTGAATAATACCACAACAACACGATCACATATTGCCACCACATAGTGACTGAATAATACCACAACAACACGATCACATATCGCCACCACATAGTGACTGAATAATACCGTCACACCATGACCACATATCGCCACCATATAGTGACTGAATAATACCACAACCACATCGGCACCACATAGTGACTGAATAATATCATGACCACATATCGCCACCACATAGTGACTGAATAATACCACCACACCATGACCTCATATTACCACCACATAGTGACTGAATAATACTACAACCACGTATTACCACCACATAGTGACTGAATAATACTACAACCACGTATTACCACCACATAGTGACTGAATAATACCACAACCACGTATCACCACCACATAGTGACTGAATAATACCACCACACCATTACCTCATATTACCACCACATAGTGACTGAATAATACCAACACCACGACCACATATCGCCACCACATAGTGACTGAATAATACCACCACATAGTGACTGAAAAAAAATCACAACACCATTATCTGACTCTAAACCTTTACACTTTGCACACATATAAGAAATTACATTTCAGACACATTTTAGTGACTCTCAGGTAACGTTTCTCCAATGACTCACATTCCGGTTTCTTCTCCATCCGGTTCACACCTTCATGCTGACTTCTTTCGACCAACACTCATCCCTGCAGATTTGGTCATAAATATCTTAGACTCCTTACTTATAGATATGTCACCTCAGGTAGCTGTATAGGTCCCCTCAGGCAGGTATATAGATATAGGTTCCCTCAAGCAGTATACAGCTCTCCACAGGCAGGTATATAGATTAGCTCCCCACAGGCAGGTATATAGATTAGCTCCCCACAGGCATCAATAAAAGTAATAACATTAATACTTACTTTACCCCTTTCCCGGCGCGTTCCTCTTCTGCCTATCACTGGCGGTTTGATGTCATCACTCCACCGGCGCTAGGACGTTCCTACAGCAGTTCCTCGGCCGCTCAGCCTATGAAAGCTGTGCGGCCAAGGAGAGGCAGCGGCGCCATGATGTAACTACATCACGCCGCAGCCCAGATGAGCCCCACGGGGCTACAGGAGGCCCCAGGTCCGACACTGTGACCCGGACACCGAGCCCTCCCAGCACGGCGTCCAGGTCACAGTGCAGGAACCCAGCGAGTGGGCAGCCTGGCATGTATGCCAGCTGAGATGGAAAGCGTGCCATAGGTTCACCACCGCTGGTCTAGAAGGTAAGAAAACACTGCTCATGTGATATTTCTAATGATCCTAGAACGTTGGTCATTGGGTTCTCTTGCTATAAGAGGGTTAAATAGATTTGGCCATGGCAGGGAAACTGGAACCATTCAAGTGAACAGGGTTGAGGACGCCACATAACCCTATGTCACCACGCCAGAAAAATGAAATGTCTGTGCTGCTCCAATGAATGCTACTACCCCTTCTCTTATATTGGGAGTCTAACCCATTCAAGTCGCTCTATTATGATCATCTAGACCAGGCATCCTCAAACTGCAGCCCTCCAGCTGTTGGGAAACTACAACTGCCATCATGCCCACCGTTGTAGATTATATAAATGCATGATGGGAGTGGTAGTTTCCCAACAGCTGGAGGGCCTTAGTTTGAGGATGCCTGATCTAGACAGCTGGGATTTACTCAGGTCCTGGTAGGTTGACGCAGGTATCGGGAACCATGCTGGTTACATCCCACAGATGCTGGTCCATAGAGCCATCACCACCACACTGGGGCTTTCACACTCATTTGGGGTCAAGTCTGGGGAATGGACCAGAGTAGTACTTGGAGATCTTGGTTTTGCTCTATCCATGTGAAGTCACCTGGTCTTGCTGGAAGATCCACTCCAGCTAAGGTAATTGGCATGTATGGGTGTATGTGATGCTTAATACTGCCACCATAGCTGGTTCCAGCAATGGTTGCTGGGTGTGTTCTGGTTCTCTCCTGACATGCCAACATTTATCTGTTTACTAAAGCTGAAAAGGTGACTCATGGGAATAGACTAATCTTTGCTAATCAGAAGATGCGTTTGTTAGAAGAGGTGCAGTAACATCCGTTTGCTCCGGGGTCCATACACAGTAGGGTTAGCAGAGGTGCAGTAACATCCGTTTGCTCCGGGGTCCATACACAGTAGGGTTAGCAGAGGTGCGGTGACATCCATCTCCTCCGGTGCCCCATACACAGTAAGGGGTTTAAACAGAGGGGCAGTGACATCCGTCTGCTCCGGCCCAATACACAGTAGGGTTAGCAGAGGTGCAGTGACATCCCTCTCCTCCGTGCCCCATACACAGTAAAGGGTTTGCAAGGTGCATGACATCCATCTCTCGGGGCTCCATGCACAGAGGGTTAGCAGAGTGCAGTGACATCCATTGCTCTTGGGGCCCATACACAGTAGGGTTAGCGAGTGCAGTGACATCCGTCTGCTCGGGGCCCCATAAACAGTAGGGTTAGCAGAGGTGCAGAGACATCCGTCTGCTCCATGGCCCCATACACAGTAGGGTTAGCAGAGGTGCAGTGACATCCGTCTGCTCTGGGGCCCCATATACAGTAGGTGTAGCCGAGGTGCAGTGACATGCGTCTGGTCCGGGACTCCATATACAGTAGGGTTAGCAGAGGTGCAGTGACATCCGTCTGCTCCAGGGCCCCATACACAGTAGGGTTAACAGAGGCGCAGTGACATCTGTCAGGGGTCTCTATACCTAGAAGAATTTGGATGTGTTTTGGATACATCTGGTTCCCCCTTAGGTGGTTTTGGTGCTGAGCTGCTCACCTTTATCATGCTAGTCTGGTCTCGTGCACCTTAGTGGTGGAGTTTACCTCTCATCTATACATTTATTAGGCAATATTTTTGTGATAGTTGGGTCCATGCAGAGTCCTCGATTGGTCTTATTGGGGTAATGTTACCTGTTTTTGTGCTAAAACTTGGGTATTGCATCACCTCTAATCCTGGTATTTTTCGATGGATCAATGCTTTGTTCTGTTGGATAATTAACCGGGTCTTCTATCCTGCTCACCTGTCAGATGAGACACTTGTTGTTGTGGAATAAGCCATTGAGGAGCAGCTTCTCCTCACAGCAGAACAAACCAGGTGCAGAACTTTGCCATTGTTCCCAGTAAGTCATAAAAACTGAAATGCAAAACATGCGAGAGTAATGGAGCTATTGTCTGAAACTGGTACAGAGACCTGAGTATTCAATTACAGATGGTGTAATGAACCGTGTACACCTATAAATTTTTAAGCAAAACAAGAGGGGAATGAACAGATGGCATCTTGGATTTCAGGGCTGTGGAGTCGGCAACCCAAGCCACGTTTCCAAACCCCGACTCCCTCATACACGGGGCTGTTTAAAAATGATAAAATTTTCTGTAGTAAAATGGTAACATCAGGGTGTTTTCCCTTATATACAAATCAAGCATTTGGTAGAAAAACACTGCAACAAAAGGGAAAAAATTTTTTTTTTTATCTTTTTTAAACACTTTGGGTAGAGTTTTAAGAAAAAAACGTATTTGTATCCCAAATCCATCTGCACCAAAATTGGGAATGTTAGAAGAGACCCGGGGTCAGATTTTGGTTAAATCTTTTGAAACTGATCCATACCCCGAAGGGTTTAGGCAGTGCTTTTAAAACCCAAAAGGTGGATTTCCCAAATACTAACAAGATGATTAAAAAAAAAAACAACACACATTTTGATTTTTAGGAGCAAAACCGTAATAATGCAGTTACAGGAAAGAATCTGCAGAATTAAGCAGATGCTAAATACTTGCAAGTCACATTTATGTATAAGATCGGTAAGATGACTGCATATAAAATTAGCCTTATATACAAAGCTGTAGTGGATGGTGAGATATGGAGCCTGAAAGTCACAAGTTCAAACTTGTCAGTTACCATTTTTCTTGTCAGTGTAAAATATATTTATTGGATCTGACTTTAGAACACAAAAAAATTGTAAATGTGCAAAATACTGCGGGAACATTTGTGGAGTCACTGAATTGTTCTGAGAAATAGTATTGCCCCCATTAGATCCTGCATACATGACCTCACATCTGATCTCATTATTTCCAGGCTAGAGAACGGCCTCTCTACACTAACTTGGGTTGGGGACAAAGCGGTGACCATAGGGCAACATCTCTAACAATGTCAGGTATAAGGGAATTTGCCTCAGCCACAGTCAGTTTTGATGAATGGTTGATCTTCTACTTCTTTGAAAGCAGGTGACAAATTTTGCTGAAATCTGTTTGTCCTAGGAACAGAATCTTCTCCCCTGGGGCAGCGCTTTGCCTGCTCCATGTCATCAATTACACTCCTCATGTGATAAGGCTGAATATATGGGAGCAGGAGCACCGGCCGCACCCAATTCCTCTTGCTCTTTGCATCAAACTAACTGGACCAACTTATTATATATTTTGGGAGTCGGTCCATTTTATGACGACTCAGACTCCACAGCCCTGTTGAATTTGTGCAGAAAGAGGTGTAGAGAGAGAAATGCCATAGACTGCCCATGAAAATGTTACACCAGTAGCATGCTGCATTTAAATGGAGCAAATATAAGGGGGATAAACCATGGCAACATCCGTAGTCCTTTAATTGGTTATTTTACTTCCAACTAAAACTGGGCACTCACTGTTATGTTGCAGGTGTTCCCAGAGGTATTGGGCTGGGGGAACTTATCCCAATACATATGGCAATGTAGCTGTGGCCAGCCCATAGACCAGTGTTTCTCAACTCCAGTCCTCAGGACCCACTAACAGGTCATGTTTTCAGGATCCCCCACAGAATGCACTGACCATAATGACATCACCTGTGCAATGCTAAGGAAAGCCAGAAAACATGACCTGTTGGTGAGGACTGAGGATTGGAGTTGAGAAACACTGCCATAGACAATAATGGACGTAGTCCTACTTGAATTATGTTTGACGCAATGTTTGGGGTCTACTAGAATTGTCGCTCAAATGTCGGTGTAAAAAAAAAAAAAATCCTAATAAATCTTTGCTTACAATGTTCTGTTAATGGGTTGACGGCAGCTACATGGCAGGATCAGTTGGGGTATGTTAGCTATCCCACCCACTGCCCTGACTGATACCTGCAACATAGTGAATAATGTAATATCAACCTTGCCAAAAATCTGGACGCACCAGTTTTTGCCTAAAATGAGTGAAAGTGTATAGGAAGAGTATTCGCAGCATGCACGGCTATTGTGCCTGTCAACTCTAACATCTACAGAAGTCACAGCCTTGGCCAGATTCTGTCCAATCTTGTTTTTCCACCCTTTACACTACTTGCTGAAACATCTGAGTGACTTGCAAATATTCGGCAGCTGTGACTACTGCCAAAAGCACCATCCCTCTGACCTGCTCATCCCTTCTGAGCATTGCATTGTGTAATTAGGCGAGTCTCATTATTATGACCACCAGCTAATAACCAAAGTAGTGTGTGGCACCGACAGCTGCCAACGTGTGGTGACTCCATAAGGTCATGGAAGGTCGTCGGCGGTGTCTGGAGCGGACTGCAGCCCACAGGTGATGGCGGTTCCACAGACTACACCGTCCACGTGTGCACTTGGAGTTCTTGGCCATGCAGAATTTTGGGATTAAGCAATGTTGGACTGTTCAGGGACTCGCCCCTATTGGTAACACCCATCTGACAGATCCAGTGATAAATATCTAGGATCAGAGGAGTAACTTCAAGCTCTTGGGCCCTAGTGCGAAAAGTGAAATTGGACCCCCCCCAGCTACCATGCGCTATTTACAATACTGGTGTCTCTGTGGCAGAAGGGCTTTTGGGCCCCCTTAGGCTGCAGGGCCCGGTAGCGACTGCTACTGCTGCACCCCCTGTAGCTACGCCCCTGTCTAGGATGAATTATGGGAACAGCTTAAGTTATGAGAAAGTGCTTGGAATTGTTTTTGGGAAGACTGCTTCTATTCCCTGTGAAGGCTACATGTCCTCTTCATAGGATCCCCAGCACCAAGTGTTACTCTCATTGGAGGCTACTTGAACTATTATGTTTTGTCCTATTTTTTTTTTTTTTCAATTACTGTAGATATTCATGGAGTTCAAGGGTCTGGAGACATTTCTAGATGTAATAGAACAAGTTATAGTGACCAGGATTCTGGAGAAGGGTCTGGATACATTTCTAGATGTAATAATATAACAAGTTATAGTGACCGGGATTCTGGAGAAGGGGCTGGATACATTCTAGATGTAATAATATACAAGTTATAGTGACCAGGATTCTGGAGAAGGGTCTGGATACATTTCTAGATGTAATAAATATAACAAGTTATAGTGACCGGGATTCTGGAGAAGTTTTTTGATACATTTCTAGATGTAATAATATAACAAGTTATAATGATCAGGATTCTGGAGAGGGTCTGGATACATTTCTAGATGTAATAATATAACAAGTTATAGTGACCAGGATTCTGGAGAAGGGTCTTTATACATTTCTAGATGTAGTAATCTAACAAGTTATAGTGACCAGGATTCTGGAGAAGGGTCTGGATACAATAGAATATGAATGATGGATCTACAAATGTGTATAGACAACCAGAGTAGTTTTTGATGCCAGTTTTATATTCGCTGTTTCACTCCAATGCACTAAAATTCTATAGGTACAAGCCTGTGAGTGCATAAATAAAATCGTTATACATTTGCTCTAGAATCACACCCATCCCCAGATAATGATCCTGACTTGGGACTTTCCCTAAGCCTTCTCAATGCCACCTTTAGGCTCCTACTTTCTGTTCAGGCTGTGGGACGTTCTACAGCTTCAGGCTCCCACTTCCTGTTCAGGCTATGGGACGTTCTACAGCTTCAGGCTCCCACTTCCTGTTCAGGCTGTGGGAGGTTCTACATCCATGACATTTAAGCTCTGCTCTTCTGTGAATGTTGGGTCATTGGTGATTGAGGAGTCTAAACAGCAGGGCACAAGGCTACAGTGCCCTAAAAGCCACATGTATGAAAACAGTGTAGGTCTAAAACTTCCTTTGTTTCCCATAGCAACCAATCAGTGATTGGTTGCTATGGACAACAAAGTGCGTTTTAGACCTAGACCGTTTTCATACATGTGGCCCTAAGTGCTTTATCAGTAACATGAAGCTCCTGCGAAGTTAACGGCCAATGTTAGTGCAGAGAGATGGTTGGTAACTTAGGGAAGCTTGTGTACACAAGCAGGAGATAACTGCTCTATGAAAGGAAGCAAAATCAGAACAGCAGTGTATTTTGTGTTAGTCTTTGCCTACATGGTTAAAGCTAATCAATGTGATGGGAATACCCCCTTTAGCTGTGCTTAGTTTTACTATCCATTTTCAATGTAGACGAGCAGTAGCCTCGTGCACAGTGTTTGGCCACTTTTCAATGCCATTAAATAATTTTGGGAAAAGCTAAAATTTCCCCCTCGAGTTTATTATCTTGGACAGTTTGACGGCTCTTTCCGAACTTTGTCCTTTTTTTTTATTATTAACTTAATGGATTTATCTGCAAAACCTTAACTTTTCTCCCGGGCCCCACTGCTCTGAAGCTGACAAAATTCTCCTTAATGTGCATAGTCCCACTAGAGATGGCAATTGTTCTAACGAAGTGGGAATTTGTTAGAATTTCAGGGAAAAATTTGTTCAACGAAGGAACTTTTGGGGACTTCGGGTGAACGAAGTGTGCTTTTGATTGAAAAATGGCTGCACACAAAGGGGGCTACATGGGGGAAAGCATCGGAGGAAGAAGGGCATACCCCCGCATGACAGGCAGAGATAAGCCCAAACAGAACCGGCGGATTTGTACGTCACCGCACTAAATAAGACCGAGCGCCCCCGTGGGACTCACACTCCTTCCCCTGTACGACAGGGAAGTTTCTGCGCGGGTGATTCCTTTCTGAAGAACTTATTTTTATACAGCATTTCTGTGGGGTCTCAGCTTGCCAGAGACTGTTCCTGAATGTTCTATTTCTGTTTTTTGGGGGATTGGTCGAAATCCAGTGGGCCCACTGCATCGCAATACATTCAATACCAATGGGGGTCAACCCGTTCCTGTTGTATTCATTAAAGAAAAAGCGTTTTTTCAATACAAATACCACTTCATTTTTTGGGTCTGAATTCTATTCGCAATTTACATCCGGGTTAATTAAGCTTGTTTTGCTGGTGTGCTGACAAAAATAAACCGTCTTTTTAAACGCCCAATTTATATATAATTTTTTTGTAGCGTAATTTAAACAAGAAAATTTTTAATTACAACTGAACCCTCTTGTTGTGGGGCCTAGAAAACACCAAATTTTTAACACCCCCCCCAAAGTTTGTGCGGCTAAAATCTTGGCGAAAATTTACAATCCAGGGGTTTAATTAAGCTTGTTTTGCTGGTGTCTGACAAAAAAAAAACCGTTTTTTTTCCCAACCCCAAAATATAAAAAATTTTTTTTTGAAAGCCTAATTCACAACAAAGGCTAATTACAACTGTTTTTTCTTGTTGTTGGCGTAGAAAACCGCAATTGTAACACGCTAACAGTTTTTGAGCGCTCATATTCTTTGGCGCAATTTACATCCAGGGTTAATTAAGCGTTGTTTTTCTCTGTGCTGACTAAAAATAAACCGTCTTTTTCAACAGCCCCCGAAATATATACAATTTTCTTGTATGCATAATTCACAAGCGAAGGTTAATTTACGCCTGTGTTGTGCTTTTTACATTAGTAAACACACATTCATGTAAACGACACATACAATGTAAATTTTCCTGGCCATTGTGGAGCGCAACTTTATATCCAAGGGGTTACCCAACATTGTTACTGGGTTCAAATGGAGCTCAAAAACAGGTGTAATTTATCATAATAACAGATAGCTTCATCAAACAGTGTCTGTACATTTTAGAACAAATAACAGTATGTCAGACGAGAGGTGGGCAGGCTCTGCACTGCGATGGCAGTGGCACAAACAATTCTGAACGACGGGCCCAGGTCGCCGCACAGCAGGGACTCGCAGCAGGGGTCACTACTCGGTGAGGCCACAACTGCCGCTGTCATCTACGGCCGTGTGTTGTTTCAGCCAAACCCAGAGGTTCTTGATTGGTTGACTAGGTCATCCTCATCCTCCCAGATGACATCTGACAACCCCCCAGCCCAAGAGTCCCGGGTAGGAACCTCAACACAACACTTAGTTTGGCATGGCCCGGTAGCGGTCAGAGCGGCCTCACCACAGTCCTCATCCCGCCTCTGTCCCATCCAGTTCCCTCAGCCAGGGATCATACTAGTGGTCTGGCTCAGCGCCACTATATAGAAAGCGAGGAATAACAATTTGATGAGGCATCAGCATCTACGTGCCAGCGAAGAAATGGGCCAATACCCCAGCTTCTTGCATTAGGCGGACAAAGATAGATGTGGAGAGTGGCATGGGAGGTCATGCTGTTGAGAGTCGCCTCTGCATACCAAGACCGGTGATGAGGAACAGTAGTGACGGATTAAACGACAAATAGATGATGATTTAGCCGACCAGCACATGGAGCCGGTGAAGCAGGGCTTCACATCGCAGGAGAAGAGGCGTCAGCATATAGCGCGCAGCACGCGCAGCCAGCAAGTGGGTGTGTGGCCGTGAGTCAGCAGGTAGCAGCCAGTGTGAGGTTCGGGAGCCAAGCGCCACGGGTAGAAACCCGCTTCGCCAGAGTTCAAGACAGTAGCGGCACATGGTGCTCAGCGAGGCTAGCGTCGGCCAGTAGTCAATCAGTGCGAGCGTTGCGGTAAAAATCACAGCTAACTCGGCGGTGGGCAATTTCCATGTTGCTAAGACACCAGGAGCCGAATATGGGTTATATGAAAACTCGTTGGGCAGAAAGGAAGCGTGGCCAGGGAGGCTAACGTTGCTACAACGGCCCTGCGTCAACCATGCATCGTCACTAATCCTGTGGCCTGGGATAAACGTGGCTCAGATGTGGTGTCATCCTGCCGCAGCAGAGCAGCAGCAGCGGCAGGTGTGCACGCATCCATTTCACCAGTCAAGGCTCCCACCATCCTCTGCAGAAGGCAGCTGTTCTCTTTGACATCCTCTCCCGTCCAGATCACCTGACTTCCTCTCTACTCATAGGCGCCAGCATCCGTTTTTCAGAGTAGGCGATTGTAAAGAGACAACAGTATGGCTCCCAACCATCCTAAGGTGCATCAAGTCTGACCGTGCTCCTGTCCAAGGTTGTTTGTACTCACAGACGTGCATGTCCCTCCCTTTCCCAAATGGTGGTATCTCTGCACCAACTTCTCAGAGAAACATATACTTGTAGACCGAGCCGAGATGGATACAGAATACTCCCCCACAGTCCGTAATTTCTTCCAAAAAGGCAGTACACAGCACTTCATAGAATATTTTAGAACAGAAAGTAGGTCAGTCCTTGAGCTTATCGTTGTTCCAAGGTACTCGATGCAGCGCGGACTTCTGCGCGATCTTACGATGCGCTAACACATTCCAGGTCAGGGCCATTACAAGTTCCTTTACCGATCACGCCCACTGGGTGTGAATGTTGCGCGCGCTACCTACTCCCCTAGCACCAGAGCCATTCTCACACATCACACAACTTGGACAGGAGACACCTGGTCCCAACATCTTTCTCCTCCAACGTTGTCAAAACTGCTGCTCCTGGCGCCAATGTCCCTCCACCTCTGCCTCCCCACCACCCATCTCATCCTCCACAAGATAACTCGCTCCATCATACCACATGTGAAGCACAGCGGTTTCACGCTCGATCTACACCTAGCTTGCCCCTCGGCGAACGAAGTCACACAGGGGGGAACTGCTCCGCGTCACAGCAATAAATCGATGTGTGGCTTTCCCTCTCTTGACGCCAACTTGCAAATCGATAACCATGGTGACGGACAATGGGAGGAACATGGTGCCGCCAGCACCGAGGAGGATGGTCCAATGCCCGCCCTGCATGGCGCACGTGTTTCAAATCAGTTGTAAAAACGGTTCCTGAAGTCATCCACCGATCTTCAGACATTCTGAAAATGGCCAGGGACACACCTGTGGCGCATGGCACTTATCCAATCGTACACAGCCATGAAAACACCCTCCTCGAGTTGCAGCGAGCAGGAAACAGGCCTCCGCCTCACAACACACTCTTATGCGATGTTTTCCACCCGCTGAATTCCAGCCTCATACCAAGTTTGACCTTACTCGAGATGAACAGAGAAGATGGCCAATAAACGATATTTTCTTTGATGATCCACACACGCACAGACAGTAAGTAGCCCCCCTTCGATGTAACTTTGATGTCAGCCAGTGGTGGCAGCTCAATGCGTGACACCTGCCTTTGTATCGCGCGTCGAGGCCCATTGAAAGATTACGAGGACCACACAACCAGTTATTTGTCAGTCCGTCACAGGACAACACATTGACGGAGAATCATAACGTCATTCCACTGCATCATGTCCGGAACAAGATGCTGAAAAATCTGTCAGGGCAGGGACGGAGATGTGGCGACTACACTCGTGGCCACAAGAGTCCGGTGGGGCAGAAATGGAGGAGGAGAGGAGGAGGACATGGAGCAAAGCATTGTCTGGTGAAATGAGTGGATTTTCTACCCAGTACAAGAGAGGAGGAGCCGAGCAGCTGGCAGGAGTGGATTGAGATGAGGAAGAACGAGGCATATGACTCCCAGCACGTGGCAGTATACAGAGTGGAAATGGAGGCAGGGAGCCCCCTCGGAAGTCACTTGTTGCAGATGTCCCTCAGCATGCTTATTTGCCTGGTAGACAGCCAATAGTCATCATCCGCAGAGGGATGGACTATCTGCTCTCCACCTATAGGACCATCGCTAACCGGTCCAAAATGGGAGCCTTTTTCCCACTATTGAGAGGGAAGACAAACTCACAATACATATAGGGAAAAACCTCCGCGTAATCAGAACCCACACTTGGCGCTGCCTATGTTGCGGTAATCGTCCCTCCTCTGACAGGTCCAGACCGGGGGGTTCTCAGCGCTTCACGAACTACTTGCCGCGCTGCTGGGTGTAAGTTGGGGGGGTAGGAGCCATCCCACTCCATCAGCAGTAACCTAAGTCAGTAGTCACTAAATGAAGCAAGCTTCCTTCGACGCTCTCGCCTAGTGTAGATAACGTAGGGCAGTCTACCAAAAGCAGCAGTCAGCACAGAGGGACATGAGACATCTCCCATCGAACCAAAACAGGTTGTGGCCTACTTGACAGCACTCTGCCACCCCAGTTAGAATATCCGCTGGACTACAGGGCACCAAACTGGATGTGTGTCCGCACTTGCCAGAGTTTTGCAGTAGGGGGAGGGGGGGTTAAGCTGAGTGGGGAGGAGAAGGTGGAAAGGGAAGGAAGGTGGGGGGAAATGGAGGGAGGGGGGAGGGGGATGGGGGGGTGGGGAGAAGGGAGGCGGGGAAGGGTGTGAGAGGGGGGAGAACGAGGGGGAGAATGAGAGGGGAGAAGAGTGGTGGAGGCGGGGGGGGGAGGGTGAGGGGAGTAGGAAGAGTGGGGATAGGAGCGCGGTAGTGGGGTAAATGCCACGGGAACCAGGAGTGGGGGTATGCCGTAGCCGCCGCCGTGCTGTGCTTTATTGTTGCGTGCGCACCCTCTCTGTAGTCGTCTTGTCATCGTAGCGTTCGGCGACTTTTTTCGGCGGTTTCCTGGGCTCTTGCTCTCGATTTTTTCTCGTTCTGTTGTTGTTCTCGCTTTACTTGTCGTTTTTGTTTCATATCATAAAGATCCATGCACAACGAGTGCGTCTTCTTTTTAAAATTTTTATCGTTCGTCTCTTCTTTTTATTTATTTTTGCTATCCAGTGTCCTCTGTCCTCCCATTGTGTTTCATACTCTTCTTATTCTGCTTTTTTTTTTTTTTTTGTATCCTAATTGCCTTTATCCTTTTCTTTTCTCTTTTTTCTTCTATTTTTTTTCTATTACAAAGAGAATAATCTCGTCTGTGCAATCGTACAGAATAACATTATCTTCCTCGGTCCGCTTTTTCTTATATCTCCTTCTCTGCTTTTGTTCTTTTCTTCTTTTGGGTGATTTGATGTGGCCTTGTTTTCTCCTCTTCGATTCCTTTCTCCTCTGTGTCTAAAATTGTTTATTTTTTCTTTATCGTGTCTATCCCACCCCACCAGCATATAAGTCCGGTCTATCGTTTCCTTGGTTTGGTGTGTTCCTTCGGTAGGTAGTGGTGTCTTCTCTTTGTTCGGTGTTGGCCCCTACGTGGTCGTGGTAGCTCGACATGGAGCTTGTATACGTTATGGCGGTTTGGATCGGAAGGAAAAAATAAGGGGGCGGAAACAAGTTTGCTTTGGGAGAGAGTGGAGCTTGTTCATTTTGGTCAGAGTCTCGGAGGGGGGTGGAGGTGGGCGGTGGGCTTGTATCCTTCTCGGGCCTTTTATGGCGTTTGTTGTGCCTGCTTCAACTGTCCTTTTCTTTGCTCGTCTTTCGTGTTCTTTTTCGTTTTTGTTTTCTTTTCTCTCTCGTCTCCTTTTTTCTCTCTTCTTTTCTTCTCTCTAGTTTTTTTTTGATTTGGTCCTGTCCTCGTTTTTTTATCATTTCCCGGGTCGTCCGGCCTACTCTTTCGCGTTATTGAGTGCTCGTATTTCTCTTTGCGTCGATTGTCTGTCCCGTTTTTCTCTTCGTTTCTAGTTGCGGGCTTTTTCCTTCCTTTTGGTGTTTCTGACTAATTGTATCTCTGTGCGGCTTAGGGTTGTTCTTGCCTTTTCTTTTTCATCTCTCTCTTTTTGACCTGGTTCTAATCTCGTTTTATTCTCATTTCTTCTTTTAACATTCCTTGTGCGTTTTTCGTTGTATCTTTTTTTTTATTTGTCTCCGACCCTGGCAGCTTGATTTTTAAGCTTTTCTTGTCGTAGATAACTTGTGTTCTTTGTTCTTGTTCTTCTCTTCGATTGTTTTCCGGTGTTGATGGGGGGGAGACCCATTCTCAGCCCGGCCAGATAGTGTAGCAACATAAGCGGACAGACAGAAACGACACATCAGCGAGTGGTCCAATAGCGATTAACCCCACAACCAAAGGAGCACACCCTCTCTTGTCCCACGGGAAATGTTGAACGACTGACCCATTGCGTCCAAGATGAATCAGGCGTGGATCTCAGGCCAGTGATTTCCACACACGCAATGCCTAAGTCGCGCATTCTGGGGTTCAAACTACCATGGCCTCAGCCACTATTCCGATGCCGCCAACCGCCTGAAGCACACATCTTCTGATAGTTTCTTTCTCCATCAGCCTACCACCAGTCTTATACCAGGGACTGTATTTTGCCACCCACCTCCAAACACGCTGTCATTGGTGCACTCTATGTGCTCATGCGCTGCTGCTTGTTGCTGATGAGACGCCCGATGAGACATCCACACTGTGTGTCATTGTTCCACTCTGCGCCTGGTAAGTCTATACGCACCTCCAAAATCTGTTCATTTGTGAGCCACCTCCTGACCTCATGCTGTTGCCCTCACTGTCATCACCTCCAATCTCTGTCAAAGTACCACTTAAAGCCGACACTCCTATGCTGCTGCCCTTATTCCAAGAGCCGAGTGAACTCTTCCGCATCTCAGTCATCGTGCCCTCTGTGATCCTAATAACATTATTGCCACCATGCCAAGAATGTCATTGATGCCACTCTCTGCACACTACTCATTCTGACTTTTGCTGCTGACTCCTGTCGTGCCCTCCACACATAGTTCATTGTGCCACTAAAGTCCTGACCGTCAATGCTGCTCCTGCTGCTTGCGCCCGTGCCCTCACACATCCTGTGTCCATTGTGGCCAACTGTCCTGACCTAAGCTGCTGCTGTTGCTCCTGCGTGCCCTCCACACTGTTCATTGTAAACCAACTCTTTTGGGCCTACTCCGTTTTTTGCCAGCTTCCAAAATTGTCATTGTGCCACTGCCTGACCTCATACTGCTGCCGGCTTGTGACCCTCACTGTGTATTTTGCCCACTCTGTGCCCTAATACTGTTTTCCACCTCCATAAATGCTCATTGAGCCACTGACTGACCTCATACAGCTGCTGCCCGTGACCTCCACACGGTATCCATAGTGCCACTCTGTGGCCGTAATACTGGTATTCCGCCCTACCATAATGTCATTGTGCCACTGCCTGACCTCATACTGCTGCCGCCATGACCTCCACACACCTGTACGTTATTAGTAGCCAATCTGTGCCTTAATAACTGTTTTTTTTTTTCTCCTTTTCATTCTCGCCTCCATAAATGTCATTTGTGGCCACTGCCTGACCTCAATTAAAACTGGCCTGCCGCCGTGACCTCCACACTGTGTGATTGTGCCACTCTGTGGCTAATACAGTTTTGGCCACCTCCAGAATGCCATTGTGGCCACAGTCTGACCTCAAACGCTGCCGCCGTGAACCTTTCCACACGGTGTGATTGTGCCACTCTGTGGCCTAACTGTCTTGCCGCCTCCATAATGTCCCATTGTTGCCACCTGTCTGACCTCCATACTGCCTGCCCGCCGTGACCTCCACACTGTATCATTGTGCCCACTCAGATGCCTAATACTGTTTTGGGCCACTCCAGACTTCCATATGTGCCACTGTCGACCTCCATACTCTAGCGCCTGCCGTGTACCTCCACACTGTGTGATTGTGCACCTAGTGCCCTAATAACTGTTTTTTTTATTTTCCGCTCCATAATTCATTGTGCCACTAGCCTGACCTCATCTGCTGCCAAAAACCCCATTGTGTTGGTGGTTTTATCCCCGCCCCCCCACCCCCCCCCCCCCTCCCCCCCTACCCGTGACCTTCCACACTGTATCACTTGAGCCACTACTGTGGCCTAATAAACTGATAATATTTGCCGCCTCCAGCAATTGTCTCTCATTGTGCCACGGCCTATACCTCATGCTGCAGATGAGCTTGCCTGCCACACACTCCACCATTTCCTCTATCCACTAATGTTGCCAACCCATGTAGCTCTCCAGCTCGTTTTTTTTCCCAGCTTTCGCTACAGCATGACTTTATCAGCTACCTTCCCTGCTTGAGTTTTTTTGGTCAGTTTTGCCCTCCCTTAAATGCCCATAGACGCAATTTAATAGTGACTAACGATTCTAAGAGCGGGGCGGCAGACATGTCGTGTCATACAAAAACAACATTGTCTGAAGACCAAACCAAGCTCAAGTCCTCCCTCAGCATATTTTAAGCATTGGCACAAATATTTATACAGTTCTAATCTATCAGCACCCTGCAGCTTCAGAGCAGCACCAGGTAATATAGCAGATTTTTTTCACGAGATTCGTGCCGAAAGCTAATTCGTGGAATCTACCGAAAACGAATTTCTTGTCGGGAAAATTCGGCGAAGATGATCCGTGTCGTAATTACCAGTGAAAAAACAATTTAGCGCTGAGAATCAAAAATCGCGGTCCAATCTCAAGTCCTCCAACTTAATCAACCCTCACACCCCGCTGGGATAGAGCTATTATCTAAGGCAGGTCTAATCTGGCTCAATGACTTTCTGAATCATCGTAACCATTTAGTTTAATCTCCGTTTTTGCAAAATATAAGCGTGCATTGTACTTCTTTATATGTATTGATGTACACAACACCTAGGGCCGAACTGCTTCATGGGGTCCCACCACCTAATGCAGTAGCAGAAATGGCAATAATAAAAGGTACAACCAATAGCGCCATGTATCTGAGAACACACGTAGTAGTGTAGTCACCAATTACTTGTTCCCGATAAAAAGGAATGGTTTTTAGTTGAGTGACCACCTCAATCTTTGGGAACTGTAGCAGTCTCTTTATGATACACTCGATAGTCATAACTAGATTGGGGTCCCCCAACCAGTGGATGGAGTCTTAGGGGATTGTTGGTCACCCCGCAATGAAAGGGGGTTCATAATGAACTGTCATCCTGTTTAAATGTTTGGTGGTAAAATCAAACCTATTATAGACTTGGCGAACCTGGAACCTCTCCTGATACATTTTTAAGTAAATCCTTTCTTATCGTGAGAGTTCTGGAGCATCTTTTTAGAACTTTGTGCTGTTCCTCTGTTGCTCCTCTAAGAGATGCATTACTGAATTGGTCTGATGGGTGTTGCCATTCCAATTGCCAAAGGGGCGTGTCCCTGCACACAGTAATCACTGATTAGACATGATCAGACTGTTCAGCACCTACAGAATCACAGAACGTAGAAAAATTAAACTCAGAGTTTGTGAATCCACCTAATCACTGTATATTTTTGCTAACAAACCCCATCTCTAAAATATACCTTTTATTAATAACCTCTTAAAAATAATTTACACACAAGAATAATACTAGACGACTAAGGTAACTATCAATATGTTAGTTTCTGTCCCTTGCCAATTCCCTACATAAATCCTAGCATTGGCTGGGTCATTGTCCTGAAAAGAACGGCCCTACCTCTGGAGGCTTACCCTATTACCACACTGATCATATCCATATATCATATAAGCAAAATACTTCTGAACGGGACATGCTTTATCATAGTTGCCAAAGGGTAGAAAAATCTAACTATCCTCAATTATATTGATGCAACTCTTATTTCTCTAGGATTTTAAAGTCCTATTATTTTCAGGGAATGAGGACATATAAATACACAAAACAGCATTCATCATACGACCTTAATCTGCTTCTTTTAAAGTGTACATGTTCCGGTGACGCGTTCCCCCCCCCCACCCCCCCCCTTAGTGCACAGGGGTTCATCAGGGGAGTTCAAAGATAAAGAATGCCGATAATTCCAATGAATGTTATACAAACTAACCGATGATTATGGTTCAAGTTACCTTAGTCGTCTAGTATTATTCTTGTATGTAAATTAATTTTAAGAGGTTATTAATAAAGTAAATTTTAAAGTAGATGGTTTGTTACAAAAATATTAACAGTTATATTTTCAAATCCACCTACCCCAACAAATGTTAACAAACACCCACTTGAATCTGATATCTCTCCGTATATATTACATTACCAGAAGTCTGCCAAAAGTCAGACGCACGAATCTATCCGGAACAACAAACAGAGTCTAGTTCTCAAGTGCAATGGACTGGCTCGAACAAATAGGAATAATTCTCTAGTTGATGCCTACTAGCAAAACTAACGGCACCGAAAGAGCCCCCAAATGGAAAACTCAGCCACATACGACAAAGCCGTTCCTTAGTCGCACCCTTTCACCCTGGATGAAGTAGCGCTCTAGGCAATCACCTACCTTCGCCTACATATCATCCCGGCCCTGGCCGCGTGTCAGGAGATGGCACGGGTCCTCCAAGGGCCTTTCATTGGCAGATTCCGGTGGACTAGTTTTTCGAGAAAAACGTTCATCTCTTGTGAAAAGACCTGTGCTTGGCTAATGAAGCTGATGGCCCTTTCTTAGACAGCAGAGAAAATTACTCATCCACAGGACATCCCCTACATAGACTGCCAACGATCAAAGTGAACCCTAACCCTATACAGCTAGTCACGGATCGATATTTGGACTGAACAGAGCAGTTATCAAGCTGTGTAGAATACTTTGCCTCTTTCAATAAATTCGTTAGAAGTTTTGTGGAAAATTGTGTTAAACACGGGGTCCTGCTGCTAAGACCTCTAGTGATCAGTTGTAATCTGTCGGATAACCTTACTGGAAGTATTGGGTTTACCTGCAACACCACCACAGGAGAAATAAAGCGTTACATGCTCCTCTTTGACATCAATGGGTTGTCTGTAATGTACAACATGTAGGATTTTACTCTCCAGCAGGTAACTGAAGTCCCAAATGATGAACCCTCAAACTAAAAGGGTATAGAACTTTTTTTTGGGCCCACAGTAACACAAAATATTCATGAGAGCCGATTGCTCCCAAAATGGTTGTCAGCCATTCTGTGGAAGGTTCTCTCCCACCTCCTGAAGTGGGACATCCTAGCACAGTAGATGGCAACACTTAGAATATTTCGCCAATATATATCCAACACCAGGTGTGTTCCCCTGGACTCTTTAGGGGTGAAAAATCCAAATACAATATAAAGTGAGAATTGGTTGGTACTGGTTATAACCTGGCCACTGAGCAGGAAATAAGATGACTCCCCTATAATCCTTCCTGGAAGGCATATACACAATACGTACTCTAAGGTTCGTTCTTCTCCCCAAGCCACAAACGAGGTATCTATGTGCGCTTAATAAGGGGCAGCCTGGTCTTTGTCTCACTCTTAGACAATGCAGTATTGGCATAAGTAAGTGAGACGTCCAAGGATGGCTATATGCTTGAGATAGCCAAGCACATATGACTAAGCTGCTTTACGCCTTTGGCAGCAGCTTATCTATAGCTAAACCAAAGGTCAAACTTGTTTTGAAATAAAAAAATTACTGATCTTTGTTTAGCCTGACATGTGCCATCGAGACAATTGCTGCTGGACGCCGATGCGGGTCACAGATGACTCAATATTGGCAGGTTCTGTTAACATTTCCTTAAAGGTATTGTCTTAACTCTCTTTGAGCATAACTTTGGAGCAGAGGTTGGGAGAAAAGCCCATTGGTCTGTCATGATAAAATAGAAGACTACTACATACGTACTCATCTCCTGGATGGTCTCGTTCAGTCCTGGTGGCTGATCCATTTATCACTGCTGAAGCAGTGAGTGGTCATCATTCACGAGATGAGTGACGCTCAATACAGCCCACAGTGGGGGTGAGGTGGCCTTTGCCTGCAGCGGTCACATGAACGGTTAACAACTGCTACTTCTGGAATGTACAGACCAGTCATTGAAGACTGGAATGAAACTTGGTCAGAAGGGGCAGAACTAGAATGCACAGGGCACCATATGAAGATGTGATGAGCCCCCATCTACCGAGTGATGGGAAACAATCTGCTTCATAAGTAGACCCTACATGGTAGTGTTAGCATGAAGCCCCTAACTTGTCATGTGCTTGCACAGGAGATTGGTCCTAACCTCTGAGCCCAATGGCAGCAACTACGGCTATAGTCCCTGAACACATAATGGTCACTGACTAAAATGTTATATTTTGTAAAACTATATAATAATCTTCTGTACTTTTTTTTTTTTTCCTAGAGATGTGGCTTGTGCCAGAGTCTGAGATTTTCACGATGGGTTTGTGGTCGATGAGCATCGGAGCTCTTGGTGCGGCGGTGGCTGGGATTATTCTAGCCAATACAGACTACTTCCTCCCTACAACGGAGAAGGCGACCTTACAATATTTAGAAGACACGGACCTGAAGCCTATATCAGATGGTAAAGAATGTTTTGGGGTTTGCGACTTGGTATTACCACCATTAGTCTTGGAAGATGGCTCTTAGATGTTCTTGAGCATGTCCGCTTCAACTGTTAAGCAATTACTTTTCCTCCTTGAGATTTATTCTACCATTTCCATTAACAAGGAGGTCTGTCCCCATTTACTGTCAATGGATGCCTCCAGTGACTTCAGTGGTGGAACCTCTCATGCTACTTTTAGGATCAAACATGTTAGGTTTCATTGACCATACTATGTTCTTGCAGTGCCACTCCGGTCTATAAGTTGTATTGTTATTGCTTCTGTCTCATTGACTTCAATGGAGCCAAAATCCAAAATGGAATACAATCCATGGACTGGTGTGGTGCTGAATCTGGGAAGTAACAGCTTCCTGTTCCTTTGGGCAATTACCTTTTTAACATTCATGGAAGAGAGAAACATAGACCGCACATCCTTACTCTATAAGTTTATCTAATGCTTCTCAGCAAAACTATATAAAAAACGAACAGGAGGTTCTTAGTATACTTTTTGCGCAAAACGTATAGGCCCACTTGCCACGTCGCGGCGACCTCTATTAAGTGGGTCCCTACGCTAAATGGGGGTAACACTGCATGGTGGCCACCACCGCAGCAAAAACCACACAGAT
The DNA here is from genome assembly GCA_025379985.1 of Phyllomedusa bahiana. Taxonomy (NCBI): domain Eukaryota; kingdom Metazoa; phylum Chordata; class Amphibia; order Anura; family Hylidae; genus Phyllomedusa; species Phyllomedusa bahiana. The sequence continues at coordinate 2,849 of JAODAL010030027.1, read as the reverse complement.
ATAGTGTAAGGATGTGCGGTCTATGTTTCTCTCTTCCATGTTTGTATTCCTTTTTAACATTGCTTTTCTCATACAGTAAAAACTGAAAATGGCACCAACGAGTGACACCCACTTTCTGGCATTGTATCACTTGTGCAAAATGGAGTTTCTGCGCATTTCCTACTCAAATGTGACCGCTTGTGTGCTGCTCTTCTAGAGAAAAGTCCACTTTGAGTAGGAATTAGTTGTGGTCACCTCACTGGCCCTACTCGCCTGCAGCTGTTTCTATCTATTGCTGCGAGCAGGTAGAAGCTGGTCAACCAGATGGGTGAGGCCAGTGACAGGTGGGTGGCTATTACAGCTTATGAATAGACTTGACTCTGTAGCAGTGCAGGCTGCAAGCCACCAGATGTTCTGAAATTACTATGTTAGAAAACACGGAAAACTGCATTTATCACTAGCTTAATGCTGTTAAAGGGGTTTTGCCACGATCTCCTTTCATACGTCCTGTATCCTGCTCTTCAGCTCTGTGTGCTCAGAAGGGGGCGTGTGATTTGTTTGAATTGCATATCATGTGACCCTGCAGGATGACATCACCAGGCCTTTCTTCTCTGTAATCAAAGGTCTGTTTATGTATAGAGCTGTGAGTAGCTACAATGTAGCTCAGAGATAAAACTTTTGCCTCTAGACACAAGGGTCCTCTGTTCAAGTCCCTGCAGGAACCAAACCTGTGGATTTTATTTCTATTTATTAATGCACAGACCTGATTGAGGTTTTTTTAAAATTTTTATTTGCACTGTTTGACTAATTACTAAGGAGAATAGAGGACAGGAGTAGAGTGACAGCACCTGGGGGTTGAACACTCAGTAGCTGCCTGAGAGGAGAAGTGATGTCTGAGCATGTCTGACCAGGACTGGGGAGCTCTCAGCCCTGGTCGTATCCCCTGGAGACGAGGTGTAAACAATGGATCACTAAAGGAGCAGCTAAAACAAAAACTGTGCAGAATTTTTAATTAATGGTAAATCTTTATTTAATTTACAAACTTCCCACGTCAATTTGACTTCGTAGCAAAACCCCTTTAAGTTAAGGCAGCTTAACTGATGTTACAGGTTCCCTTTAAATGTGTCAAGACCAACATCCTATGTGGTCTACGGGCTCATCCACACAAGTATTTAAAGTCCGAATCCAAACAGATTTCAACTTGAAATACTCCTCTTAAAAAAAAAACTCCCCGTTTACCTAAATAGAAACTACACCTTGTAGTCCACACAATGTTTTCTTCTGTCTAATTCCCCACCAAAAATTTGTATATTGGATCTTTGTCCAAAATCTCATACAGATGAATGAGATTGGTTTTCTGAAATCCAACTGGAAATACCCTAAAATCAACTTGTCAAGACTGCGTTATCCAATGTGGTTTTCAACAATCGAATCGGATGAGTCCATTTTGCTTATCGTGTGGCTGTACCCCGAGACCCAAAGTGAGAAATTCTACCAAAGAGGGGACTTTAATTAATTGACTTTGGAACTGATTTTCTCCTTTAGAATCAAGGACGTTCAAAGCAAAAGACCTCTGGGAGAAGAGCGGAGCAGTGATAATGGCGGTGCGGAGGCCGGGATGTTTTCTGTGCCGAGAGGTAGATCTGCATTATGCAAACTAAATATATTGTTAAGGAATCTAATGAACAATCCAGTTCATTAAATGGTCAAGAAAGTTGCAACATTTGCTTACATGGGAATGTTCTTTTTGTGTGTATTATATATTCTAATTTCTTATTGAAATTTAGTATCCAGCCCTCAACAAATCATCCTTAGCTGATGAAAAGAATAATATAAATGCATGCACTGTGCACAGCAGGTCATTTCATGTCAATTTTTCCTCTGTTCTGTGCTATGGAAGCTGTATAGGTCGAGAGGTTTTCAAGGTCCTTTGCACATGGCTGTATTACTATATTGCATTGGGGTTTTTTTTATAGGCTCTCTGAAACCTTATTTAAGAAACCCATACTGTCCTCTTCCTGTTCTCTCACCGTGCTGTTGGTCACAAGCACCTTTTCATCCTGTATCGTCCACCTGTGGATTATTCTATAGCAATGATGAACTTCTCTGTAACTAGCTGAGACTTTACTAAGACTTAAAGGGGCTGTCTCACTCAAGGATTGTTGTTTTTTGTTAATGGTCTTGCAAAAACAAGTCACTTTGCAATATGTGTCCAATAACAGTGTCCTACCTATTCCTAGATATCCCCTCTTGTATGGGCTGCATCAGCTGCTCAGGTCACTATAGCTACAGACCTGTTTGATCTATCCTGATAGGCGGCCAGCGCTGGTTGCTGTAGCTACAGACCTGTTCAATCTCCGCTGATAGGCTGCCAGCACTGGTTACTATAGCTACAGACCTGTTTGATCTATCCTGATAGGCTGCAGCGCTGGTTGCTATAGCTACAGACCTGGCCTCTACTGCAGCCTAGTGGAGCCAGTAAACACGCTCCTGAATTCTAAATGAAACCGAGAAAACAGGACTGAGGTAAGAGGACTCAATGTAGTGAGACAACCCCTTTAAGTGCAGGAGATTTAATCTTCATTAAACAAAGTTGCAAGTGCTCCAGTAAAAACAATTGCTCATTTGTAAACAAAAGCTAATCTTGTTAGAGATAAGGAGTCCATTCTGAGAGTGAGCTCCATCCGTGGTGATTCCAACTCCAAAACTAAATATCTAGGCTGATGGTGGTGAAGGTTTTTATTCCCCTGTATGTGGAATGGACATTCACCCGAAATATTTGAGGTATATAACCCTCGTCGCTAATTTCATTGTTGAGCTAGGTCGAAGACCTAGTGGCTATTTGGATATCAGAATGGAAACAAAATTTT
>JAODAL010030026.1:0-50663 GCA_025379985.1 Phyllomedusa bahiana | reverse complement strand
CCTGGGGCAACATCGTCTCGGATAAAGGGCTGCGTATGGATCAGCTAAATTATCTGCTGTTCTGCAGGGCTCGCCTGTTGGCCTCCTGGTAGTCTGCGCGTCCTGAAGTTCACTAAATTATTATAGGCAATTTATTCCCATTTTTCCACGCTGGTAGCACCTAATGGTGGCGCTTACAAGGAATAAAAGCCAATCCAGTTATGGTTCCCAAGCGGTAGAGAAAGCGGTTTACAGACTAAAGTCTGCTTTTGCCTCTGGCTTGTTCTGTTCCGCCCAGATCAGAGGTGGCCGTTCACATTGGTGGTGGATGCCTCATCCGTGGGGGCGAGGCGGCCTCTTGCAAAAAGGGTCCTAGGGCAATTTCCTCACATGCAGATTCTTTTCCAAGATGTTCTCGCTCGGAGACGAATGACGCTATCGGGGACCGTGACGTTGTTGCCATCATGCTGGCATGGAGGGTGTGGCGCCATCTTCTAGAAGGGGCTCGTTATCCATTGACATAGATTAGTCATAAAAACTTCAGATCTTAATCTGCACAACGTCTCAATCCGGCATGCAAGATGGTTCTCTGTTCTTTTCTCGATTCGGCTTCGAATCACTTTCGCCCGTAAGACAAGACCATCAAGGCTGATGCGCTTTCCCGCGCTTCTGATACTAACGGCGAAGAATCAGGTCCGCAGCATATTACCAACTGAATGATTGATCAACGCGCCCCACTAGACCTCCACCAGTTGCCCGGGCAAGACCATATGTTTGCCGGCGCTCCTTAAGAGATCTTCAAAATGGCGGACATTGCTCTGTATTGCAGGTCATCCTGGGGCTCGTAAAGACATACCAACTCATCTAACGGTTCTATTGGTGGCTACGCTTGCTATGATTCTAATAATATGTGGAAGTGTGTGTTATCTCGTGCACGGAAACAAGTCGTCGGCTGAGCCATCTGGTTTACTTCTGCCCTGCTGGATCTGATTCCCATGGTCTCAAATATTCCATGGACTTCATCACCGGACCTCCCAACTTTGGGGTAATACTATTAATCTGGGTGGTCGCGGACGCTTTTCATAAAATGGTCCCAGTTTGTCCGTTGCTGGTTTTCCCACGGCACCAAGCTCGCCACGCTCTTCTTTGAACTAATTTTTGTCTATTTTTTTTCACGGTCTCCGTTTACACATATCTCGGACCGGGGAGTCCAGTTGTATTTCCAGGTTTTCTTTGGGCCCTTGCTCTGTCTTCAGTGAAGATGGAACTTTTCCTCAAGTCTTTCTTTTAGGATTTAGGCATGTAGACTTGGTCAAGACAATCTCCTGCAGTTCAAACACGAGCATCAGTATGGGGAAGAAAGGTGTTTGAGTGCCATGAACGTGGCATGGTTGTTGGTGCCCGAAAGGGCTGGTCTGAGTATTCAGGAAACTGCTGATCTCCTTGGGATTTTCACGCACAAACTTCCTCTAGGGGTTTACTGAGAATGGTCGAAAAGAAAAAAATCCAGTGAGCGGCCGTCCTGTGGGGCGGAAATGCCTTGTGATTCCAGAGGTCAAAGGAAGAATAGGCACTGGTGCGAGGATGATAGAAGGCATCAGTGACTCAAATTGCCACCCGTTACATCAAGGTAGGCAGAAGGAGCATCTTGAATGCACAGTACGGTGAATTTGAGGCAGATGGGCTACAGCAGCAGATGACCACAACGGGTGCCACTCCTTTTCAGCAGGAACAGGAAACTGAAGGCTCCAATTTGCCCAAGCTCATCGAAAATTGGACAGTAGAAGATGGAAAAACGTTTGCCTAGTCTGATGAGTCTCGATTTCTGCTGCGACATTCGGTTGTAGGGTCAGAATTTGGCGTCAACCAACATGAAAGCATGTTCCATCCAGCTTGTATCACGGTCTGGCTGGTGGTGGTGGTGTCATGGTGTGGGGAATATTTTCTTGGCACTCTTTGGCCCTTGGTACCAATTGAGGACATCGTTGGCAACTCCTTGTGGAATCTTTGCATGAAGAATTGAGGCGTTTCTGAAGGCAAAGGGGTCCACCCGGTTACTTAGCATGGTGTACTAATTAAGTGGCGGTGAGGGTATATATATTTATATATATATATATATATAATACATATTACACACACACACACAACTATATACACGTTTGTTTAAGAATGCTGGGAATATTCACAAGAAGGCAGATGGTAAACGGGTAATATCATATAGAATGGGTGAGAACCGCTAATATTCCCAGGGAAATTGGCATGAGAAAACTTAAGTCACATATGGAACAATTATTCGTGGATTAATCAATAGAGAATCACATATGCTGCGCCATTTCAGATGAATAGTATAAAAAAACCCTCTAGTTTAAAAAGATGATAGAGTTCTTTGTGGACCAGGTTAATACGTATGGACTAGATCCAAAAAATCTCTCTTCATGCAGTCTATGTGATCAGAAAAACCTATGGTAATGTAGGCACAGGAATCGTTTTTGGAAAGACGTGAGAGATGCAGCCCGTAGCTGAAGTTACATTTTTATTGTATGTAGCCGCAATTTGCTAGTAACGTTCATTATTTTGTTTTGTTATTGTATGGTTCTGTTACATTCATTATTGGCCATATTTCTGTGCTGTTCTGTTAATTGTTTGATATATTTTTTTCTATAACATTGTTGAATTATTTTGTTTTTTATTCCTTATGTTGTAAAATAATTAGTTCAACACTTTGTTATGCTGGTATTATTGAATTCAAAAAACTAAGGGCATCCTTAAAAAGAAACCTTCAGGAGTAAATAGTGTAAATTGACATCTTCCTGATCACATGGCGCGAGGATGGGATATCTTTGTGTTTTGTAATCAGTGATTTAAGCTGCTGATGGGTTTGCTATTGTGGAGCAGTCAGAGATTTTCTTGTTGTACTGGCTTTTGTCCTTCCGTAACTTGCATGATAATGAGTTTAAGAAGTAAATTGTTTGTTAGAGGCAAGGAGTCCGATGTCAATGTTGGGAAGGGGAGTAGTCGCATCCCCAGGTTGTATATGACCGGTCAGTGGACCCCTGTGGCTGAATTGCTTGGTCGATTGGCTGCACCGCAAGCATGGCCCGAGTTGGAGGGGGGTGTTAACCCAGGTGCTGTGCATACGGCTATTGTTGGTTTGGGGCTGGAATCACGAGGAAAGTTGGAGCTGATGGCAGAGAGAGTTGGATGGCTTTTTTGACTGCCCCCCCCCCCCCCCCCAATTCTAGCTCGAAGTCTGGATGGTTCATTATAACATGTGCTCAAATAAAATGTGAACAATTGTCTGAAGAAATTAAGTGATTAAAAGAACTAATGTTATTAGTAGAGAGATGCTAGAATCTGTTACAGATAAAGCTAATGAATATGAGAAGAAATGTTGTGCTTTAGCTGTACGTATGGTAAATGCAAAAAGGAAAAAGCATTTTAAAAAGTTTAAGCCAGTGTCAGCTGTGAGAGTGTGTGCTATTGTGAGAGAGAATGGAACCTGGCTGAATGGAGGGGGGATGTATCTGACTCCGAGGATGAGTGGATTAATTGTGCTAGTGATGAAGAGATATATGCTGAACATGATTTATGTAAAGAGTTAAATAATAAGTGTACAATTAATGCAAGACCTGTTGTACAAACAAAAGGCAAGGGACCCATTGGGGGAGCCTCTGTGACTACTATGACTGTGCGTGATTTTACACAGTCTGAATACTTAAACAGTATAGACAAAGGGCAGGAGAATCTTTGTTGAAGTGGATGGTGAGATTGTGGGATGGCGGAGCTGATGCAACCAGTTTGACTGCTGCTGAATTGAATAACTGGGTTCGTTACACACACCCTTCATTAAGACAAGTTTAAAGTGGATGTTGGAAAAAACAGGATCACATTTTTTTAATTGAATGGTTTTAGAAGCTGTCAAATTTGCATGGGCAAACCTAGAGCATGGAGGATGATACAAGAGGGTGGAGAACTACTAGTGAGAGTATACAACAGTTAAGAGAGATGGGTATGCAGGCTGCTGTCTATGACCCTGCACCTTTTATTGGACCTGATCAGCAACCATTCACAGCAGGCATGTCATCTAGGCTGATTAAGAATGCACCTCACCATTTAAAAGGGACATTGTTGTTTATGTTAGGAGGAGCAGTAGGTAGTAGTGTATGGGATGTGACTGTGTTGTTAGGACAATTGGAGGACTTTGGTTGCCACAGGACAAACAGACAAAAGCCTTTTGGGCATTTGGGGAAAACTCAAAAACTAAGATCCTCTTAAATTTCAGAAAACAACTTTTTCAGAGTAACTGAAGTTGGGGGTTGGAGGAGATTGACAAACAACCTAATAGGTACTTTAAAAAGGGTGGAAGGAAGAAACAAAAAAAAAGAGGCAAGAACAATAACCTAGTGCACCACCTGTTGAAAACCCATGAAAGGTACCAAATGCAAGTCAAAATTTGGGGTGTCCAAACCCCCTATATTGAGAAAAAGGGGTTCTCTGGGAGGGGAAAAAAAAATTTTAGATCTGTAGTAGCAGGGGACGAGCCTATATGTCCCATTGACAATTTACGGAGGGGGTCAAAACTTAAAGGGTGTTAGCCTTGTGGACACTGGGTGAAGTGACAAATCAGGGGAAACCCTTTCCAACCCAAAGGGACCTATGTACGGAATGGGTTTGGGGGGGGCACAAACCTGGAAAAGCAACATCACAAAAGCTATCCAGGAAAGCCTCCTTTAAATGCAACATTTCAAATGTGTGATATATGAGAACATACGGGGAATAGAATTTTACTGGGAAAAGCAATTTGTACTGAATGGGGTACTTCTCATTTGGGGTCAGGGCTGTAAGATTCATGCAGTCAAAGCCTAGTGAGGGGGAGGCAAAGTGGAAACCCTTTTACATACCCCACCATTACACCCGTTAAACTTTTAAAAAACAGATTTTGGGGGACACAAAAAAATTGGGGAGGGTATTTAGGGGTTACTGGGGTGGGAATCATTCACCACTGTGGTCCGTAAATAATCCGGTTTTTTTTGGGCCAATTCTCAAGTATGGGTCCATTAAAATGAGGTTTTGGGGGACTATCGCAGCTCAACAAAATGGGCGCCCCAGTGAGCTTTTCTGACTAGTTCCATTGTTTAGGGTATAATGTGCCAGAGGGGAATGGCATGCAGTGATAGTTTGTCTATGCGTTCTTCAGTATTTATTGCTGCGAATGTCAAGCCCAAATTTGTTTTTTGGTTAGAAAAGCAGTTCCCTTTTCCGTTTCCCTCAAGGTTTTATTCACATTTCCTCTCTATCCCTGGGATAGTTGCCAGAGACTTGCAAATGATAAAACCACGTTTGAAAGAATGTGGGTGTTGCCATTTTTTATGTGGATGATTTTGGTATTCCGGCCCAAAAAAAATGACAGAAGGCTTCTTTTTGTTTGAAAAAGCAAAGCGGGTTGGGTAGTGAACCAAAACAAATAAGGGCCCATCTATGAGGTAAAAATTTTGGGGTTTGGGGTTGGTGGGGGGGCCCCCAGAGAAAAAAGTGCCACAAAAAGCCATTGAGAAAAATAAGATTTAAAAAGTCCCTACAAGCAAGAAGGAAGCCAATCTTTGGGGGTTTAAATGGGTTCTGGGGGCCCTTCTTCCTCACTTGGGTTTTTGTAAAGCCCATACATGTGCATAAAGAAGAAGATCCCTTTAAATAAAAAGAAGAACGCAAACTCCTTTCAATCCGCTAAGAAGAAAAGGCAGTTTCCCCGGGTTTTGGGGACAGTCCACCAGACAACCCATTTGAATTGGAAGTTGAGAACAAAAATTTTGTTCCCTGGGATTTATGACAGAAAGGGGAGGAAAGACAAAATTCTTTTGGATTTGGTCAAAAAAAACAGTTTCACAGCCCAAAATTTCCCCTGGAAAGGAACTTTTTGCTGCTATGGGCGTTAATAGAGACTGAAAGCAACTGGATGTCGCAGTGCTTTGAGTCAGGACTCCCTAGCGGATGGGTTAGAGACAATGGTTGGGTTTTTTGGACGGAAGGGCCCCAGAATCAAACTTGTTGAAAGGGTACTTACAAAAAACGTGAAAACATAAAAAGTAAAGTTTTCCAAGTTACAAGGGGAAGGGCGGGCAGGCCCTTTCAAGACCCACCTGAATTTTAAAGCAAAGTTCTGCACCCCTTCCCCCCATTTGTTAGCACCTTTTTGACCAATTCCAAAAGATTCAGGCCCAACGTAGGGTTTTAAAAATGGATCGCTACGTTCAAGGAAATGAAAGAATTTGGGTTGCAGCGCTTTTAGATAAACCCGAATAAAAACCATCATGCACCTGAAAGGGTGTGGGGACCCAGTCAATAGGGCAGAACTAAAGCTGTGGCGAGGGTTTCATCCTAGAAAAACCAAGAAGACTTTTGGGACTACCAGATAGTGGGTGTTTTAAAAGGGTTTTCTAAGACTTGGTTCCCAAAGTTGGAGAAAAAACAATTGGAAGATACGGGAAAAAGCTATTTGGGGGGAGAAAAACTTTGGGAGAAGTTGTGGAAAAAAGGTAAAAGATAAAAAAATCCCATTGGTTTGTTTATCCCCTTTTTCCCCTCCCAACAAGTCTGGGACATTTGGGGGCTTTTAAAACCCAAAGGGCGGGAATAAAAAGGGCACAACAAACCCACTCCCCCCCAAAAGGGGGAAGATTTTAAACCGAATTTGCAAAAGGGGTCGACCCCGCATTGTATGCTCTACCCAGGGGGGCCCCATAAAAACAAGGGGGAACCTGGGGAAAAAAAAAGGGACTTTATCAATGGGCAAGACAAAAAGGGTTTCAAAAAAACAAAAGGGTGAATGCAAAGGCGGGTTAGCCCTAAGAGTGTGCCAAAATGTGAGAATTTTTGAAAAGGGCCCGTTGCTAAAAACCCAAACTGGAAATCGGGAAGAGAGGGATGAGACCAATAAAGGGATGGCAATTGGATTAATTGGGCCCAATTAAAAAAGGGAAAAAAACCCCAAAATATGCTTTGCACCCGGGTTTAACTTTTCGGGGCAAATACAACCCTTACCCTACCAAAAAGCAGATCAATGCCTTTTAAAAAATTTTAATTTTGCAAAATTCAGGCTACGGCCTTTACCAGTGAAATTAAAATTTTGTTCAAGGAACAAAATTCCGGGGAAAAGGGTCATTCAAAAGTGGGCAAGTGAAATTTTTTTGTTTTTGGTCTTTGAATATTCCACATCACCCAAAAGGCTGCTGGAATGATTGAAAGAAAAGAATGGACTATTAAAAGAGAAGATAGCAAATAAAATGTTCATAAACCCTTTAAAGGGTGGTTTAAAATTCGCCCCAAGCATGTTCAATCTTAACAAACCGGACCCTTGGGGGACCCACCTTTTTTTAGGGCATTTTGAAATTTAGGTGCAGACAAAAAAACCCAAAGGCCTGCATGTGAAAAATGTGTTCCCCCCAAAGCAAGTTTCACCGAAAGACAAATTGGGGGGGGGACTTTTATTGTTTCAGCCTGCAAATGTTTGGTTTTTGGGCCCGGGGGGGATTTAGGGAAATAAATACAGGATTCACGGGGGGATTATACCTATTGTTTTGGGTTTTTTTTGCTGATAAGAGGTTTAATTTTTTGAGCCTTTTCCCAAATTTTAGTACAGCAACTGCCCAAAAAGGGGGCAGGTGACTTTTGGGAAAAACAATGGGTGACCCTTTAAAATTTAAAGTGATTTACAAGGAGTGTGTGTTTTTGGGGTTTGCTCAAGTAAATTTAAGGGTTTAAACTAGAAAAAGGGAAAAAAGTGAAAACCCCGGGGGGGAAGCAGGGGTGGGTAAATTTCACCTGGGAAAAAAAAAACAGCCCGGGGGAAATAATAGCTGCAGGACCGGGAGATTAATTTGATTTTTTTCCCATAAAAAAAATACTCCTATTTATGTTCCTTTCAAGATTGTTTCAGGTTTCCTAAACCCGGCGGGTTTGGGTTTTCAGTGCACTTTCAATTTTGGATGAAGGGGGTTTCCCAAAACAGGGGTTTTTAAAATGAACCTTAACTGTTTCTATCTTTTCCCGATTCCCTGCATAAATGGTATAGCCTCATTAGGAAGAAAAACATTTGTTTCAGTTTTTGGAAAAGGAGTCCAAGATCTTGATCCGTCAGAAGGAAAAATTTCCCCCTTCTGAAAACGGGGCATGACCCAAATATTTTTTGGGTGACTGGTTTTAAAAATGCTTCTGTTTTGGGGAAGAGGAGATACCCTACGGGCCATTCATTTTAATTTTGCCCGTCTCTCATCCCAAATTTAAATTTAAACTTTTTTCCTTACTTTAACCAAAAAAGTACAAAGTATTGGATGTTTAAAATTTTTTTAATGAGGTTTTTGTTGTACCCTGGTCAAGAAATGGTGTTCAAAATGACCCTTTTCAAATTTTAAAAAAGCGCAGTTCCAGGTCGGAGTAAAAAAATAACCAAAATTCGTATATGATCCCAAGGGTTTAAAGGGAAATACTTTTCTCCTATGATTGTAAAACAGGAAGTAGGTTGCAAAAATGTTAGGAGTGGTGCCCTAATAACAGATTTAATAATAGACATAAATGTCATGGTTCTTAATGTTGCTACATGGCTTCCTGAATGTGATGGCTATACCAGAGACGTCTGGCCTATTTCTCATCTCAGATTTGCTAGAGATCTAGGAGCTACTCTTTTAGGAGCAGCAGGGGCACTAGAAGGGGTGTTTAACTCAGCTGGTATAGAAATGCTGGCTACCAAATTAGCTGCAACTGGGCATGCCACTGGACAAGCTTTACGAATTTTGGCAGACTGGGGCCCGCGATTAACAGCAATAGATCTGAAGCAGTCAGGCCTACAAGATAAAGCATTAGAGGGAGTAAATTTAACTGTATGGACATTACCCATATTCAATGTAGGCAAATTCAAATAATTGTAAACCAACAATTTCTGCAATGGCAAGCACGATGGGGTTTAAAGGAGAGTGGCTGGTGGAAAGAACAGTTACATATTCCCCAACATACTTGGGTAGAGCCTAAATTATTTAAATGTAGTAGAAATTCTTGTGTAGCCAAGCTGCAAAGTGCCCAGCCTAGAATGTTAGATCACTACTGGTGTCATTATTACGTTTTACAGCAATAGTTTGGTGATACCTGGTGGTTTTTAGAGCCATCAACAAAATGGATTGATGAGGCCAACTGGACTACAACTGATGAAGGGTGGGACGTTTGGCAGGAAGGCATGGTGTGTGTGTTGCATGGTAGAGTATCTCAACCATGCTTGCATAATATTACAGGAAACTGTGTTTGGCATAGATACCCAATTTTTAATACTGATGTTTACCAATATGGGACAAGTGCAGCGTGTGTAAGTGCAAACAATTCTATAATATGGAGTGATGACCATATAGATCAAGGTCCAGGGGTGTTTTGCTGACAGAATGTAACTGCAGTTGTTGATCAGTTAAGAGGAATAAGATATGAACTTACTCAGTGGACCACTCAACAAATATGGAAAGGCATTATTCAACCAGTAAATATTCCCAAAGTTGTATCATTTGTACATTTGGAGAAGTATAAAAATGTCATAGAACAACTCAGAAGCTGGGGTAATGCTATAACGCAAGTAACTGAGAATACCAATTCGTTATCTCTGCAAATGAAAGTGGATAAGAAGAGTGTCATTGATGCAGTTGCTGCAGCCGATACCTCTTCATCACACCATTGGTGGGATTAATTTTTAATTTGGAATTGGTCATGGTGAAACTTTTTACATATTATAACTCACCCTATCATTATACTTCCTTTAATGTTACTGGTTGGTTTTTCCATTTCATACTGTTGGGCTTAGAGAATAAAAAGCAGGATCGTTTATCTTGAACAACTGTTAGGTTTGCATACAACACTGTACACATCCAAGAGTGGAATGTAGTAGTAATACATGTTTCATGGCTGTGAACAGTGTTGTAAGGGTTAAAATATTAATGGTTATTTGCTATGTATATACATATATATGTGCAGATATACATTAAACGATAGATATGGATAGATGTGGATAGAGATAAATTAATTAAAGGTATATATCTTAGTGCATTTCCATATCACAAGTCTTTTGTGCGGTTCAGTTTTTGTATATATAATGAGCCTTTTGAGATACTAAACCCCCATCTGAGGGTGGTTTGGTCTCAGCAGATGGACGGAAAAAAACCTTTTCATTATTAGTATATATATATATATATATATAATGTTTGTTTGTTTGTTTAAGAATGCTGGAAATATTCATAAGAAGACAGATGGTAAACGGGTAATATCATATAGAATGGGTGAGAACCACTAATATTCCCAGGGTAATTGGCATGAGAAAACCTAAGTCACATATGAACAATTATTCCGTGACTAATCAATATAGAATCACATATGTTGGCCATTCAGAGAAGAAGTATAAAAAAAAAAACTGTAGTTAAAGGGAAGATAGAGTCTCTTCTGTGGACCAGGTAATACTGCGTGCCCAGATCCAAACATCTCTCCTTCAAGCAGCTACGTGATCAGAAAACCCTATGGTAATGTAGGCACAGGACTCGTTTTCTGGAAAAGACGTGAAAGGATGCGGACCGTAAGCTAATTAACATCTTTTTTATTGTAGCCTCAATTTTCTAGTAACGATCATAATTTAGTTTTGTTATTGTATTGTTCTGTTACATTTCATTATAGGCCAATATTTCTGTGCTGTTCTGTTACTTGTTTGATACATATTTTCTATCATCATTGTTGAATTTTATGTTTTTTTCCCTTATTTTCCTTATTTTTCCATGAATGCTTTGTTCCACCAAAGTTTTAATCTCTTATGGAGGAGTTCTTTCCATTTTATATTTAAATCTTTTATTTCTATGCGGTCTTGATTTAAAACCAAATTGGGGTCCTCTCTGAATACCTAATTTAATTTAAGTGCCCTGGAATCCATCATGAAATTAGAGCAGGGCACTGTGAAAAAAACACAGACACTTATTATGAAACAACACACGTATATTACGCCCACACTGCTCATATGGCTAAGCCCACAATAATCTCGGCCCCCTATCATTATGAGATCACTCTCCCATCATGTAACCCATCCCAAAGAAAAATAGAGAGTATTTCATCAAAAGGTATATATCAAACTTTATTAGTATATCACATAAAAGTTTAAAAGGGTATACAGAAAAGATCACCCAATAGTGCCCCACTGATCCAATCACTATATGTCATAATTATATAAGATGTAATTCTCAAATAAAGCATATACCCAAAGTAAATATTTCATCAATTATTATTGGCATAATCATTAGTGTTCATCCTCTCAACTATATATATCAAAGGTTCAAATATCTTTTAACAGTTAAGGTGTATCTCCATATCACAATGCAGCAATCATGTGCCAACCTATATAATGCTCTCAATGGGTATAGGTCTTAACAAGTTCAAGGATCAGAGAAGGCTCCCCAATGCGCGTTTTGCATTACTAATGCTTCCTCATGGGGTGTTAACTCCAGTTCTCCCTACCCCTATGGGATATAGGGGCAGCTAAAGATATTGAGGACATGTCTCAGTTAAAACCAATAGATAGACATGAATGTAACCCTAGTTTATTGAAAGTACGGGGGATTGACCTAGTTCATCTAGGCATTAGAGGGGGTGATGTAGTGAGAGCTTTAGAACAGAAAGAGACCAAATGGATTGTAGCCCTTGAAACAATGGCTCCCATGGGGCTTAATGAAAAATAAAATTTTGCTCCGGGTCTATGATGCTATAGTTCCTATATAGGAGGGATAAAATTACTTCTGGGTTTGCAGTAATCCCAGTTATCTGTGCGGTTGTTGTTTTATCCTGTGTTTTTTACTCTATGTTTTTTTCTCTTTAGTTTGTGTCTAACGGTTTTAATTTGCTGCTAATGCAATGGTTATACACCTTGAGATGGGATATGATCCCGCTGATGAAGACATATGGAACTTTACTAATTATCGATATGGTGGCATAATATGGAGGTTATATGTAAGATCCTATAACCGATTTCAAATAAGATGATTTAAGAACGCTGCTGGATATAGTGATATGGTGTTGATGAAACTAATTATGTGTTACTGTAAATTTTGTTGTATTATAATCATGTAACTTGTTATTACTTGATATTTATTTGTATTGCATATTTGTATTTGAATTATGTCACTTTTGGTATCGATTGTCACTTACCAACTATTCCTTTGCCACCTTTTATAGTCCTGTAGGGATTAAACAATGACATTTGTGATTGGGTACATATCTATCAGTTTAGTTTCGTAGCTTTGGTGGCGCGCGTCCGCGGTGTGGGGAGGGCAATGACGGTGCCCACTTCGGCGTCCATACGCGCGGTGCGCAGTTCCGGAGTTAAGGTTCTTCTGGGCATGCACAGTAGCACGGGATTGACGGAAGTGGGGCAGCAGAAGCCGCTCTTTTCGAACATGGCGCATGCGCCGCGAACGCCACAGGTGCTTAGCAGCAATTAGGTTAGTATTTAAGTAGGGTAGAGAGGACTGGAGTTCACACCCCCTGAGGAAGCATTAGTAATGCGAAAAGCGCATTGAAAAGCCTTCTCTGATCCTTGAACTTGGTAAGACCTATACCCATTGAGAGCATTATATAGGTTGGCACTTGAGTGCTGCATTTTGATATGGAGATACACCTTAACTGTTAAAAGATATTTGAACCTTTGATATATATAGTTGAGAGGATGAACACTAATGATTATGCCAATAATAATTGATGAAATCTTTACTTTGGGTATATGCTGTATTTGAGAATTACATCTTATATAATTAGGATATAGTGATTGGATCAGTTGGGCACTATTGGGTGATCTTTTCTGTATACCTTTTTAAATTTTTATGTGATATACTAATAAAGTTTGATATATACCTTTTGATCAAATACTCTCTATTTTTCTTCTTTGTGATGGTTTACATGATGGGAGAGTGATCTCATAATGATAGGGGCAGAGATTATTGTGGGCTCAGCCATATGAGTAGTGTGGGCGTAATATACGTGTGTTGTTTTACAATTTATTTAGAAGAGATCGTAAACACCGGAAGGGGGTAGGTGTATGTCTCGGTGTAAAATCCTGTCTGAAGCCAACACTGTAGCAAGATATAGATACAGGAAAATAGATGAGGCGCCTAATCAGAATAAGGTTGTTAATATGGGTGACTTCAACTATCCAGACATAAATTGGGAAACAGAAACCTGTAGCTCTCATAAAGGAAAGACGTTTTTGTCAATAACTAAAGACAATTACCTTTCCGAACTGGTGCAGGAGCCGACTAGTGGAAAGGCCCTTCTAGACTTAATAATCACAAACAGACCTCACAGAGTAACAAAGGTTGAGGGTAGGGGGTACCTAGCAAATAGTGACCACATCATAATAAATTTCCATATATCTTTTTTGGTGAGGCGCCACAAAAACACTGAACTTCTGGAAGGCTAATTTTAATCTGCTTAGAGAGACCCTAAACCGTATTGACTGGGACAGGGTGTTTAAAAATAACAGAACAAATAATAAATGAGAGATCGTTAATAACATCGTAGGCGCCCACTGTGAGAGGTACATAACTTATGATAATAAAATATTTAGAAAAAGGAAAAACCCAATGTGGATCCACAGAGATGTAAAGGAGGCAATAAATAACAAAAAGAAAGTGTTTCGGCTACTAACACAGGAGGGCAGTGAAAAGGCACTAAAAAGCTATAAGGAAAAAAATAAAATATATAAAATAATGATAAAGACAGCAAAGCTGGAAACAGAAAGACATATTGCCATAGAAAGTAAAACTAACCCCAAAATATTTTTAACTATATAAATAGTAAAAAGATTAAAACAGCAAATGTTGGCCTTTTGAAAAGGAGGGAGGTATTCTAGAGGGCAATGAGGAGAAAGCCCAAGAAAGGTGTTGTCTCACTACAAGGATTGCTTTTTATGTTAAAGGTCTTGCAAAAACAAGTCACTGTGTAATACATGTCCATCAACAGTGTCCTACCTACTCCTAGATATATCCTCTTGTATAGGCTGCATCAGCTATTCAGGTCGCTATAGCTACAGACCTGTTCAATCTCTCCTGATAGGCTGCCAGCACTGGTTGCTGTAGCTACAGACCTGGTGTCCTCAGCAGCTCATCACTGCAGGTCAGTAGAAGCCCTGAATTCAAAAATGAAACTGAAAACAGGACTGAGATATGATGAATCGAATTAGTGAGACAACCCCTTTAAACTATTTTTCTCCCCTGCATTTACTGAGGAAAATGAGCTTCCTGTTGATGAGGAGAGGGATGAGGTAAACTCCACCTTAAATGTTTCTTGTGTAACCCAGGAAGAAGTGCAGCTCCGTCCTAGATTAAAATAGACAAAATCACCTGGTGGTATATACCCATAGTTGCCAACTTTCGAAAATAAAAAAGCAGGAGACTTCAGTGGGCGGCGCGCTATTCGCGCCGCGGCAAAAATGTGCCTGGACACGCCCATCTTGTCGGTATGCCACGCCCCTTCAAAAAGCCACACCCACTCCACCTAACTGCATAACGGCTTTAGAAGAAAGCCAGGTAGATGCCCTTATAGCCAGGTAGTAGCCCCCCATAACCAGGTAGTGCCCCTTACAGGCCGGTAGATGCCCCTCTCTGAGCCAGGAAGAGACCCAAAATTTGTAGCCAGGTAGGTGCCCCCTTTGTTAGCCAGGTAGGTGCCCCCCCTTGTTATGGGCCCCTTTTCAGGTAGGTGCCCCCATTGTTAAGGGCCATTACAGGTGATGTCCCCATTGGTTGCCAGGTAGATGTCCCCATTGGTTGCCAGGTAGTGCCCCCATCTGTTAGCCAGGTAGTGCCCCCTTGTTGCAGGTAGTGCCCCCTCTGTTGCCAGGTAGTGCCCCCTCTGTTGCCAGGTAGTGCCCCCTCTGTTGTCAGGTAGTGCCCCCTTTGTTGCCAGGTAGTTGCCCTCTCTTTTTGCCAGGTAGAGCCCCCCAAAAGTAATAAAAAAAAAAATAAAAAACCCCCAACTTCCCTTTACCAGGCCCCTGCAGCGGGCCCAGTTCCGGGCCAAACTCTCTTCGCGGCGCACGGGGGAAGTGAGAGCAGCCCGCGCGTAAACTCCCCTGCAGCCGGGGTAAATTCCCCCCTGCGCCGCGGGCCTGTATTTTGGGGCCCGCACACACCGGCCCCGTACTTTACGGGGAGGGGAGGGAGGAGGGGACCCGACCCCTCCCCCCCCGCCAGTGAGCCCGCGGGGGGTGAGCGGCCGCTGGGGGCCCGCTTAACCGCCTTTTGGGGGGGTTTCCGGGGGGGAAGGTAGCGCCCAGCGCTACTCTTGCGCCCCCGGTTTAATTTAAAGGCCCCCCCGCCCCCTGCAGGCGGCGGGGGAATCCCAACTCCCCGGGGGGGGCGGGGGGGGCCCCCAAAAAATAGCGGGACCCCCCCCCCAAAAAAAGGGTGAGAGTTGGAATGTATGTATTTACCCCTTTGCCCAAAAGGGAGTTAATCTTGGATTAGCTGGGGGACTGAGTTTTTTTTTTTTTTTTCCCAACACCTCAAAAACCCCAACCCTTACAAAACGGCCCCCCAAGCTATTTTAAACCGCCCCAGTAAAGTAGGAAGCAGGGGAATGGGGGCCCCATTTTTTTGGGGGCCTGGACCCTTCGTTCACGGCGAAATTAGCGAGTGGCTATCTGGATAAAGCGACCCCAATAATAGGGCCCCTGGATTTTTGGTGAGGGGGGGGTCTGGGCCCCGCAGGTTGGGTCAACACAGATTCCTCCTGAAGTGGGCGTCCCGGTCGGAGAATTGGCCTTTTTCGGGTCGGGAAACCTCCACTTACCCCCTCATCCCCAAACCCGCCTAGGCAGACCCCCTTTTTACGGCAGAAAAACCAAATTTCCCCGGAAAAATTTTTGGCCCCATTTTTTATGGCTTGTCGGCCTTCTTATTCCCCCACTCCTTTTCCCAGCGCGAAACAAAGAAAACTGTTAGAGTTTTAAGGGGGGCCATAACAAATGGGAAAAACAGGTTTTTTATCTTACAAAAAAGGCAGCACTCTGGTGCCCCCACGGCCGGGGAAAGGAAATGCCCCCATAAGGTAGGTTTTTCCCAGGCTTTCCTATGTCAACAGCTTCTGAGAGAAAAAGAAGGGGGGCCCCGACGATGGGGGGGGGTTGATTGAAAGAGCCTACTTTTGCCAAAAAGGAGCCCCCTTACTAAAATATCATCTGTTTTTTTCCTTCCATGTGTAGTTACGATTTTTTTTGGGTGCCCAAACTGCAGAGAATTTTTTGGGGGACACAATGCAAGAAAATTTTTAGTAAAAATTTTTTTTTTAGATCTGCCCCAAACCCAAACCAGAAATTCTTTGCAGCCATATTTGTGTTTCTGGTTTTTGCATCTTTTAGGGTGCTTTACACAGCGCAGTTTTGGTCCCATTTTTTAACTCCCCTTTTTTTACCAACAAGCTTTCAGTTGTTAAATTTTTCAAAAAGGTTTTTTCAAGTAAGAAATTTAAGGGACTGGTGTTTAAATTTATTTTTGGTTTAAAAAAACACACTATTGTTTACTCATTTTAAAAACCAGTTTAGTAAGTGATAGCTTGCTGTAAAAAAAAGGCACATAACTGGGCGAAATTTTAAAACTGCCCCAAAACTGCGCTGGGGGGAAAGCAATTTAAAAATTGATTTTAATAAAACAGTGATTGCTTTCTCTTCGTTACGTCATGGTCCCTGCTGTCAAAAATTTAAATTTAAAAAAGGAAATTTTGGGCCCTTTGCTAAACCCCCCTCGTGTCTTAAAATAAGCCTTTATTGTGCCCCCTTTTTCCCAATGTACTATTTTAACGCCCCTTTCCAAAGAAAATGAACCAGTTAATTTTAGGAAAAAGAACTTTCGACAAGGGGAAAAGGGCCCCTTAGAATTTAAATGATCCGAAAAACCCAAAACAAAACCCTTAGCCAAGGGGACACACCCTGAACTCGGTTGGGGCCCCCGGTTTCATCTTCTTTTTAAACTTTGAAGGCCTTACACACCTTGCCAAAAAATACTCTTAAATTAAAGGGAAATGCAGGGGACCCGCCCCCTTTAATCCCAAAATAAAAAGGGTTTGGGCGGCAAAATTTTCTTTAAATCTGAAGAGATAAAAAGTCCAACATATTTCCCTTGGACACAAAAGAAATTAAAAATTTTTGTTATTCAAAAAACAGGGTTTCAAAACAGGATGCGGTAATCCCCAGACCCCAAAGTTTTAAAGGCAGAAAATCTCAAAAACCCACAACTTTCAAAATTGGACCTTGTTATAAAATTTAAAAAGGCGGTGCAAGTGAAAGTTGGAGAAAAAAAAAAAAAAATCGTAAAGGCACAACAGAGGTTTCCCCGATTTCCTTTCCACCGGAAGAATTTGACATCGCTTTGTGAAATCGGGAACCCTTCCCAAAATTTACATTTAAATCAAACCAAAAACCCCTTTTTGAGTCGAAAAAAAGCCCACAGTAGAGATCCAGACAGAAAAAAGCTAGGGAAATTTGTCTGACCCAAGCAACCCCATGTGCATTATGGGAAAGGGGATTAGAATATTTTTATAGTTAAATTTTGAAATTTTTTGATAAATCGACTCTCCTGAGGGCCTTCAACCCCGCAAATTTTGGGGGGGGGGGAAAAAAAAAAAAAGGGCCTTTTCAGCTCTCTGCAATGTTTTTTTTCTACAACAAAAAAACGATCAAGCTTCTTACCTGCCACCTTGAAAATCTTCCCCAAAAAAAAATTTGAATTGCTTCCCAAAATTCTATTCCCCCGAAGTAGCAAAGCTTTTTTGTAGGGAGATATATAATCTTTAAGATCCCGCTCTGGGATCTCGCCAAAAGGAACGGGGCCCCTCAAGAGCCTTACTTTTAAAACCCTTTTACCCGGGCAAAGGGAAGAAAATCTGAACAGTAGAGGGATAATGCCATTAAAGGGGAAAACCCCTTTGGGAATGTAAAAAAGCCCAAGGGGCTGGCAAAAACCCCAGCGGGCGCTTTTACTCGCTGTTTCTGGAAAAAAGGGAAAAGAAACTTGTCGCTCTTTGGGATCCTTTGATGGTTACGTTCTTATTGGTTTCTATCCCATTTATTTCAAAACATTTCTTTTACTTAAATCCTTGCTCCCCCTCTCTCCCGGGGATGGGGCGAGGGGGCTAGAAAAAAATTACTGCTGTGTTTTCCTTTTTACCAAATTTTTTTTTGCTTTTTTGGGTAACACTGGGTCTTTTGGGGAATTCATTTTAAAGGGTGCAAAAAAAGAAAAACTTTTCCCCAAAAACCCAAAAGCCCGTTCCGAGGTGGGTTTCCCCCCCTTTTTGTGGTGTGGCTTTTTTTTTTTTTTTTCCCACATTCTTGGGTTTTGTTAAAATGCCTTTCTTTTTTTTTACTTGTTTTTTCTTTTGGCTCTTTTTTTTGGCTAGGTTTTCTTCTATTGGGCAGGCTTAAAAAATACACATAATTTTTTTTTCGTACATCAAAGTACGTGGACTGTGAAAGGGCCTTCGTTCACCAACAAACCCGGGTCCCGGTTTTTTGCGCCACCCTAAACGATTTTAAAGCCCACGTTGGCGGGTGCTCCTGGAGAACATTTGGGGAAAAAGGGGGTTCCCAGGATTTATAAAAGTTTATGGGTGGCCGGGGGGTGTTTGGTTTTTCGTGATCACGGGAAAGGGAGGGGGGTGTTAATTTTTTTTCATAAGCAAAATAAAAGGTCGAAAAAAGTTTTAAAGGCCCCCCTTTCGGGCAAAAAAGAGACATTTTGGGCCCCAGGGACAAATTGAATTGGAACTGAAGACGGATCTATGGGCCAAAATTTGGAGGAGTAGGGTTTTTTTAAAACTTTTGAACACATTGTACGAAAGTTTTGTACCTTTCAAAAATGGTTTTTTAGAGATTTGAACACAGTACTGTTTTTCCCTAGAAGACAGAAAAATATAGGGGGGTTACTAACTGTTTTGGGTTTTTAAACTAAAAATTTTTTTCATAATTTTTTTAGAACAATTGGGGTTGATAGATGATTGGAGGGTATTACACCCGGAAGACAGGGAATTCACAAATTTTCCTTTGCATTCTACTAGCACCTGTACTTCTCCCTAGGGTAGAGAAGGTTACAATAGGTGACATGATAATCTCAGATCACTCCCCCCGGGTTTTTTTGGGGGATTCAGGGGCAAAAAGGGTTTGGGGATTTCCCAAAATTTCCCTTTTGGGAAATTTTTCCCCCCCCCTTTATGGCCCGGATGAGGAGTTTCAAAAACCATTAAGGCGGTGGTTATTAGAATTTAAGGCTACTTATGTTGTTTTCATGGAGTCCATTCAGACGTGTTTGGATGGAGCCATGTCAGTTCTTATGGGACGGCTGATCTCTTATGTTTCGGGGATCAAACGCAAAATCAGTGACAAACTAAATACTTTTAGCGAAACTCTGAGAATAACTTACTCCACTTTTTTCAGCCAAAACCATCAGAGGGAACAAAAAAAAAATGAAAAGGCCAAAACACTCCCCTGGGTTTCCCGGTTTTAAAAGAAAAGCATGTCTTTAAACGTTTTCAAACAAGAGGCGACTCCTTTTTAAAAATGTGGGTCGTTATTTTGGTTCTCAAGGGGGTGGGCGGAGCTTGGTGATTTAGGGTTTTGGAAATTCTCCAAATTTCTATAGAAAAAATTTATTTAAAGGGTGAATGCCTCAATGATGCCAATTCTCAAAAGTTTGGGTTTAATGGAAACCCATGAGTACGTTACCAAAGGGGCGGGGAAAGGGCTTTGGGGCGGGATCGCTCTTTGACCCCCACCCCAAAAAAAACGGGTGTTATTTGGGTTTATCGCATTTTTTAACACCTTTTGACGCCCCGGGAAAAAATGGGGCGTGGGGGTTCTAAATGAATGGGAAAAAAGGTGCCGGCAACCCTTTTTCCCCGGCCGGGGCGGGGGTCCCCGCAGCATAACTGGCTTTGGGGGGCCCCTGTTCTCGTTTGCCTCCCTTTTTTGGGCCCCCCCGGGGAAATGGGGAAAAACCCCCATCTTGGTACAGCCTAAAGTAAATTTTCTAGCAAAGCTTTTGGGGTGTATTAACGAACGTTTCCCCCCAGTGGTGAAGCACCCTAGGGGCAGTGTTTTCCCCCCTCCCGTCCTCCCGGCCCCCCAATAGGGGGGTTTTCGGTTTTTCTACAGAATGCACTGGGGAAAAAAATTAAATCAACCCGTGCAATTTCTAAGGGGAAAACCCGAAAACATTACCCGGTTTGTGGGCCTTTTAGGACTGGATTTTGGGGGCCCCCGGGCCCCCGGGGGAATCGGTTTTTAAAGGGAAAAAAAAAAAAAAAAATTATTAAAGTTCAGATCACCCCCTTTTTCCCCCCCTTTTTCAAATAAAAAAAATAATAAAAAAGTTACCCCTATTTTTGGGATCGTCGGGGTCCGGGAAAAAACATTAAAATTTTTCCCGTACGGAAAAAACCCGTTTGAAGAAAAAAATTCCCAAAAAGACCCAAAAAAAGGGATATTTTGGGGCATTTATACCCATAAAAAAATTGGAATTTAAAAATTTATCTTTTTTGAATTTATTCCAAACAGCATCAATAAAAAAAAATAAAAAAAACAAACAAGAAAAAAAGGGCTTCAAAATCAAAATTTTTATAAAAATATATTAAATTTTTTTTTCCTTAAAAAAAAAATTTTTTTTTTTAAAAAAAAGCCCCCGAGAACGGCGGTTTAAAAGTTTCATTGGGGTTTCAGGGACAAGCGGTTTTTTTTGAGGGCCCGTATTATGGGTAATTGATTATCAGTCCCCTTAAAATTATGCTTTTTAGGTTTTCCAGTTTTATTTTTAGCTTTGTTGAATTTCATAGAATCAGGTTGTGGGGAGATTTTAAATATATTGTAGTTTAAAGTTTACTGTTTTTGTTGGGGGTCCCTGCTTGTTTCCCGTTAGAAAGGTAGGTCTGTTGTCCCCCTTTGTGTATTTTTTGTTTATGTTTTTTTGTGTTAAAATTTTTTTTAAATTTATGAATTTAAAAATTTTATATATTTTTTAAAAGATTTTGGAGTATGAAGTCCTCTTTTACTTGTTGTTTTTTGTTGGATAAGGGGAGTGACTTTACTCCCCTGAAATTTTTGGGTTTGGTTTGTTTTCTTTTGTTTATACGAAAACCTGGTCCAATGGGATTTTCTTGGGAGTCTTTTGTGTGTGCTATCAATAAAAAAGTTCGCTTCCCCCCTGGAAAAAAAAAGCGCCCTCATGCGTCTTTTGTGTTAGTACAAAAAATTTATTGGTCGACAAAATGGAAAAAAAAAAAAAAAAAATTTTTTTTAAAAAATAAAAAAATTTAAAAAAAAAAAAAAAAAAAAAAAAAAAAAAAAAAAAAAAAAAAACAAAAAATTTTTTTTCAAAAAAAACCATTAGAATGTACATCTTTCCCCCCAAAATAAAAAGCCCCCCGGTCTATGTAGGGGGAAAAAAAAAAAAAATTTTTGGGCTCTGGGAAGGCGAGGAGGGAAAAACGAACATGTCAACAACAAAAAATAAAAATCGCAAGGTCCTTAAGGGGTTAATTTGGCTCTGGAACCCTTCGCTCACTTTCTACTTTTCCACTCTATCTTTGACCATATCTCTATTGGGGGACAAGAAATGAGGTTGCCAATGTTTGCTGATGTCGTCTTTTTTAATTTTTTTTTTTTTATTGCCAATCCTGAGTCTTTTAACAACTCCGTGCCTTTCAATTGTGCTTTGGCTTCAGGGTTCTTGAAACTAAATCAGAGCTGCTATCTCAAATTTAAAACACGCATCGAAACCTGGCAACCAGCGAGGGACGTTGACTTTAGCAACTGAACACATTGCCTATCTAGGTATAAAAAGAAGCCGAACTCCTGGATCAATCATTTGAAATCCCTTGCACCTGCCCAACCCAAAAGATCTTAAAAGACTTAGAAATATGGTCCCACTTACAACTTTCACTTCTAGCCAGATGTCCCCTTGTTCATATGATGGGGTTTGTGAAGCGGTTATACCCACTTCAAACTATCTTTGTCCTTTTAAAGCACACTCTGCGCTCCTTAAGTTTATATGGTCCTCCAAAAGGCCAAGAATTGCCATGCAAATTTATGCTCTGGAGAGTTCAGGAGGGAATAAGTTTCCCAGATGTACATACCTATAACCTAGCATGGATGGTTACATACTATGAAACCTGGACTTTGCTCCATGTACCTGAATTGTTCATTACTCTTCATATGCATTGTTTCTTCATTAAGTATATTGTTAATATACAGACGTAACCATAACACTTTATAAAATGGACACATCAGAACATGCATACATGCTTAAAAGGGTTGTGGAAATTTTCTGAACCAAGAAACCAGAGGTGCAAAAGTTAAACAATGAACTTAAAATCCTTATACACACTTAGAATCTCATGCGCAAAGAGATAAAAACCTGGTGGGATCTGATGACATTAGAGTCGGATATCCGACTAATTGTTGACAATGAAAAAAATTTTTATTATCTCAGAATTATTTCAATCTTGGAAAGAAAGACGTAACGTGAGATTCTCTGATATGGATACTTCTGTGGACAACTTACCATTAAATACCACTGATAAAAAATTATGATAACATGGAGGAAGACTTATTTGGAGCCACAAGAGGGAGAACAAATCAGGTTCAAAAACAATACAATTCACAAGAAGAATCCTCAGACTGTGATCCGCCAAGAAGGAATACAAAAAACAGCGGAGAAGAAAATGGAGGTGGAGAGAACAAAAAAAAGGACAATCAATAAACCCTGGAATCTTTAGGTGCAAGAAAGAAGAGCCCCAAACACACAACATAACCCATTATTTCTATAGAGCAATAGTTATCGACCTTTGTATGTTCGAGCTCGAAATGCGAGTCTTCTAGTCGACATGTTTAAACATCTAGGCAAATTGACCAAACTTTCTAAAAATACTTAGATCCGTTTAATCAATAACGATACAAAGAAAACAGACGAACGTCCTTTATGGAAGACCTAGGAAAAGTGCAAGACTAATCGCCTTAGCACGTATCCATATCGCATGGTATAGATATATATAGCTGTGAGAAGCAAGAGCCCGTCGCACACCCTGCTCCGTTTCGAAGAATGAGACTTCTTTATCAAGCATCGCGTCTAGTTAAGGTAAGTTATGCTACAGATATACCTTTCCAAATTAACAGAACGTACAATTATAAAAACACTCAAAATCTAACTTTTCGTATAACCCTTTGGGGCCGAGAGCGTCCAACTTACTAGCCAGTAATCTTTCCTCTTAATTAGATGTTCACTAAGTATGTAACAGATTGACTTTTTAACTCTTTCTATAACCACCTTTTAAAGCACGATACTTATGATGTGTCCTCCAAAATCACCGTGCTACATATTTTCATCAAAGTTAACTTTTCTCAATGCATCGCAAAATGGAGGGGAGGGGGGGGGGGGGTGGGGGGGGGGTGGATGGGTGTCTCACGCTGGGTACCGAAGCGGCATTATAGTTCCTGCTCCTGTGCGACTTTCCTTTTTCTGTTTGTAAAAGCCAGTAAAGCCAGATCTTAGTGCTTCGATTAGAATTAATCTGCATGATTCAATTACAATGCCAAGAATTCGTTCGCAACGCCCATTTCACATGATCCTGCCATCTGAGTCTTGCTACTACACGGATAACTGGCTTTTACCCCCACACTAATGTGGAAGTTTAGACATTTCAAAGAATTATTATGTTAAATCCAATGCGCAGCGCCTTCATACAGCAAACTGGGTTAAGGGCTTTACTGACAAGTGATAGTAACACTCCTCTCGTATTTCTTATCAGGGTAACCCTTGTGTTCGTATGGAATAATTACATTATCTGAGCCTAGATTTGAATTAATCGCGTGTATCCACAGTTTCCTGGCAGTTTAGTGACAGGTGATCATTAGACTGTTGCACATATTTTTTTTTCAGGTGCTAGTGTTAGCATCTTCCTGTTCTATATTTTGAGAGACGTATCCACCCTGTCAGAACATCCAGAACTGTAACAGCCATTGGATGGATAAAAGGCTATAGAAAATTAAAATCATCGCAACCACAAGGTAACCTCCATCAAAATATAGGATACAACACAATCATGTCAGGAGTAGCGTCGGTATTATATCTCGCATTGAAATGCCCCTGTGGGAAACCGTACTTGATTTGGGCAAACTAGGCAGCAATATGATAATACGGCTCAACATGACACTAGATATATCGGCTATCCTGTTCTGTTGACAAACATAAACCAAGGATACGATCTCGTAATATGATAAGTAGTGACTTGCGATGCATATGATAAACCAGAAAAATATTTGGTGACTGAAAAAAATGCCCACAGCTTACTAAGCCAATTCTCCTCTTCGAGGCAACATTGCATAAATGTTATCAGAGCTTAAGATGGTGCTTTTACCTAGAAAGAGTTAAAAGTCATCGTCTTTGTTACAGAACGGCCCTCTTTAGTTGAGCAACTAAATAAGATGAGGTGAAACTTTACCTGAAAGTAAGATACTTAGCGTACGACTACTTCCAGAGGGTTTACCTCCAAAGGGTTATCAAAGAACAGTATAGATCTTGAAAGTGTTCTTTATTACTTCTAATTGTCTACGTTCTAGATCTTTGGAAGGTCTAAAATTTAAGTATAGGCAAACTGTACCCTTACTGCGCGATTATTGAACAAATTTTTGCTATGGATACAAAAGAAGTTCAATAATCTCCGAAACGTCGCACGGACGTGGACGGTCCGCTTGCCTCTCCAGCCTATCTCTCAATCTAACACAATTGAGAATAGAGGCGGATATACGTCTAAGCAGGAGATTAGAGAGTATTTTGCACCTTTTGTTTTATCCATATTCGTTCAAAGACTGTTGTCTGATTTTTACTGTTACTCCCCTTGAATGATTAAAACACGGGAACTAAAGTAAATTTTATAGAAAGTATTAGTGTCAATTTGACCGTAGATGTGTCTCGATATTAAATATAAAACAAGAGGCCCGGAGAGTCCATGCAAAATAAAATCATGGGGCGTTGTAGTTCGCTTCGAACTCCGAGGCAACGTTTTTTTAAAAACAATTAAAACCAAAAGCCGAGTCAGGGGTTTGTGTTAAAGATTAAATTTTTGGTAAGGGGGTGGGTACATGAGATGTGGATTAATTTAATGGTAAATTTAAGATATATTATTTTTTACGTATTTAGTTAGATCCAGATTTGCCTATGAGTAGGATCCGCAATGTGTTAATAAAGCCCCAATAGGGCAAATTTTGGGGTTGGTGGGGGGGGGGGGATCGAAACAAGGACATCATAGGCTACGTCCCCTTCCAACACAGTTGATTTCGTTTCTAGTGATTTGTCTTTAGTGTTGGGGTTTTTTTCTGATTTATTTAGACACCTGATAGATATTACGTTCTCTCTTAATAGAGTTGGAATGCGTCAGATATCAGTGAGTTATATTTTAGTAGCCCATGTCACAAGAGGTATGTGACGTTTATCCTGAAAGTAACGATAACATCTCTTAACGGGGTTGCATTTCATTACTCTCCGCTCTCTAGCAATGCAGTCGTTCCTAACAATGATTAGTACACGCTTTCCAAAATTAATCAATATTTACTTTATTGATAGTGGATTTAGGGGGAAAATTTTAATTGAAAATTGATAGTAAAGCATGAAACTCGCCAACTTCAAACAAACACACAATACGCGTTTCTATTTAATAAAGTTAAATACCAGAATAAAATTATTAGACCTATTGTCGTGATAATTAGGAGAGTTTCCAATGTAATCAAAGACAATTTATACACATAATTACTTTATAGTTGTGAAAAAGTTTTCATATTACAAAAAAATATCTGAATGCTATGAACCAGAAGTATATGTTGTGTCCATTACACTAAAAATACACCCAGGAATACGAGCACAAAAGCCCCAACAACTTAATAAAACTTTATTAAATATCAAACAAGCCGAAAGTTTCAATACACAAGTTATACTTAACAAACCCCCACGCCACTATATAACTTTATCATCACATCTGAACTCACACAAACTATTAAAGCTCCGCCAAATGTTTATCATAAAACAAAGAAGCCTAACCACATTTTATATTATCCCCTTCTTAAATAAAATCCACTCTCTGAATCTTTCTTCGCGAAAAATGCACAACAAAAGGTTGGTTTTCCACTACCCATGTTATTCTTTACGAGCATCAAAATAATAGTTTTCGCTATCGCCAACCCTGTTAAATTTCTTCCAATTCTGATCAAATGTCCCTCGAGGTTTTGTGTGGGAATAATTTTTTTATTCGAGAACATCTTATACGTTAATAATCTCGAATATACTCAGCACGTCCATTTTTCTGAAATGGAAGATCACGTATTATCTGGAATACATTAAATTTACATTTTCATACCAAAATCATAAATTTTGCAGTTTACAGGGCTGCTTTTATAATGGCGCAATAACCACACGCCATTTTCTCCCCCGCATAGCGGTGTACACAAACCTTAGCCAATAAACTAATGTATTTTACAGCATTTTATGGGAAGTTAAATGGTTTCTAATCTTTATGGGATAGCTAATCTTGGCCTCCAAGCTTACTATCCGTGTTGATTCTGTGCACCTCCCTGATACCTACTTAGAAACTTGCTGCGCCTTACAATAGGTATGGTATGTAGACTGCTTCTTGTTATGATTGGTGAGAGTCGGGGGGAATCGAAAGCAAAGCTCCTGCTAATTGTTGGTTTGTCGGACCTACATTAACAATTAATAACTATACGTCTAACTCCGAAATTAATTCACTTTAGGTAAGTCGGATTTCAAGGTTTAAGAAAAAAAATTTTCTGATATTCAACCTCAGGTATTTGAGAGCAGTGAGGTAACGGCTAGATGGGGTTCTGGTTCACCTTTTTTTATTGTAGCATTATGCATCCGTACAAACGCTAACAGAAGAGAAATATAATTTACCCGTCCCAGTATTTTATTGTCACTATAGCGTGGAGGGATTCATATTGTTGAAGAGCAAGAAGTGTACATACTGTTAAGCCTAGACGAAGATGATATAATAGTACGACTTTCATATTGCTGAACGGAAACATCTTGCGATGTAGTTCTATACAACGCATCAAATTTGTGTTTGTTATATTTACGCTCACCTTGCAGGAATAAAAATAACGATCGAATAGTTTTTATTCCAAACGTAATGTTCTCATGTCTCTCTTTAGTCCAATGATTCCGAATTTGCTCTTAACTGGGATGTACCCATTTTTCCGCGTTGGAAACTATCTAAACCATCAACCCTCTGGATAGTCAAAACATACTATTGGAAAACATACTCAAACGATATATTGTTCTGATTGAATTACATTGTCCTCTTCGAAAACTTCCGTTAGTGTCATTGCCTCAAGCCCAAGATCATCATACCGCTATCCCAAGATAATCGACCTAGAACGATGACAACTGGTTTATAATCTTGTATAATCAAGCAAACTTGTACCGCGGAAACTATCAACTAAGACCCTACATCCTGTCTTTTACATATGAGAACAAGGGGGGGGGGGGGTGAGGGGGCGGGGGGGAAACCATTGGCGACAGGACTTTGGTGTAGGGCCATGAAACATATCAGTCACATGAGGATGTTACCGTGAGACCAATATGTACGCACACCCAATTTTTAATATTTCTCGTTAAAGGAAAATGCCTTTTTTAATAACAAGAAAATACTAAAGTCCATAAAGTGTCAATCAGAAAGCATTTGGTGCAGTGATAGTATAAAATAACAATGAGAAAAAAAAAAAATGTATCAAAACAGCTGTACAAGAAGAAAATTATTATTTTTTTCCACTAACAACATAAAAGTAATACCCATAAATATTTTTCTAAAGCTGCAAACGTAGGAACATATTTCCATTATAGCAGAAAAAATAAAATCTTACTCTATTATATATTTAAGTGCAAAAGAACATATAAAAGCTATTGACAATCTTTACAAAGACGAATCTCTTCTATGGATATATGTTGTCCTAAAGTTAAAGAAATGGATTCTAACAAAAGTCGTGTCCCCATCGTTTTATAAACCCGAATGCGTCTATCATATCATATGTCCGCTATGTGTATCACGCAAACAACCTCTAGATTTGATTCTAAATAGTACAGTTTAAAAACATACTACACAAATTTTCAAAAGCTTTACAAAACGTTTACATAAACTAGTTTAGCATATATCGCTTTTTAAGTCTTTATTATGTTTTTAGCCACATTTCCCCTCCAAATCTAGCGTTGTGACACTTCATAGTTCTAAAGATCCCAAACATATGTGGGGTCGAGCCAACGCACAGGTTGTCTTCTTTAAAATATCCCTACCTATCTGCTGCAGACTACCTGGTTGAGCACTATGACCAGGGCGGGGTGTCAAACTCTTTTTAACCGGGGAGGGGCCACATCAGCCTCATGGAGACATTACGTTACATAACTAAAAGGGCTGACATAACTTTAAAATTGTATAAATGGAACGTCTCCTTAACAGTTAAAACGACCTATTAATAAGTAGTTACATTTGCACAGTATTACTGTTATAAATAGCCCCTTTTAAGATGTGGCATACCAGTTATGTGTAACTTATTTTTTTTTATTTATGTTTATTGTAACAAATTCCAAAAGGGGGAGAATCATGGGCATGAACAACAGTAAATCATGAGTCAAAGTATAAAAATATGAGCATTTTTTGGTCAGTGGATTTACACCAACATGGGAGACATTTCTGTACTTGCGAGCCATTGAATAAATCATTAACGACTAGTCCCTGGTAACCTCTGAGATACTGAGTGAAAACCATACCCCATCATAATCGTATGGATCTAGCAATAACTCAAATAGCACAAATGTAGTCCGAATAAGACTTTATTTGCACTATTTTTCTCCATCCTCCATATGTTAGGGTTAAGTTTTTCACAGTATCTCTTGGCATCAGCTTGACTGAGAAAAAATTGGCACCCCGAAAAAACAAGATGGGCCCGATTTGGCCCGCGGGCCTTGTGTTTGACACCCTGCCTAGACTGATGCTTAAGTCACTACAGTACCCTGGCACTTTAAAAGAGAAGCACCCGGGATACAAGTGCGTCCACAGATCGGGCATTGAAAAAATTCAATCAAAGAAGGGGGCCCGGGATTCCCGGGTAAAATTTTGGTCTATCACACAAATTTCCTAAGGGTTGAATATATAACATACGTTACAACTTATTTTTAAGTCTGTTAGAATCACCTGTTTCTCAGGCTACATCGGGGACACAATTGCAAAAAAGGTCACGGAAACAAGCTTATACCCATAGCATTATTAGATAAGTTAGAGGTCTGTTAAAAAATTATTTTTAAATATTTTTCGAATAAAGAAGAAACTTTTTTTTAATTAAATCGGTTTGGATTAGAAGCTGTCTCAACTATTCATAGTATAACCCAACTTCCTTTGAGACTATTTTGGGGACTGGCCCCCGAACCAGTTTTTTTACTCCAAACAGCTTTAAGACGCATAAACTTCCTTGGGTTTTTTTGGCGATTTTATTGCATATATTTTTTGGGCGATTCCGCAACATTCACCTTTTGCTGTTCAAGGGACAAAGCGGCATGGAAAGCCTGAAGCTACTGCAGAAAACTACTGAAACTCCCCTGGTCTGTGAGGGAATTTATGCCTTTTTATGGCCACCTGAAACTCCCACAGGGAGTTGAAAATGGCCACTTCAAATGATGGGTTGAGAATGGCTGTGAAAGATGGAAGGAAACCCAATTCTCAAGTGGATTTATTAAGTTCTTATTAAGTACAGGGGCGACTGAAAATACCCCTATTCCCAAAGATTTCCACGAGCCCTATCCAATAATTTAGCCTATTATCCATTTTCCGGAGACCTTAAATTTTAAATAAATGTTTCTTTTTTAAATACATGCAACCTTTTTCGAAAAGTACAATTATTTACCCCTACCCCTTGGGGCTTTTTTGAGAAACCCCCCTGGTACATTGCACAATGTTTACATCCTTTTTTAGTATGTCGGATATTGAAAAGTGCTCAGGATGGCCTTCTGCATATGGTTAGCTGTATGAGATTTAGATAATGAAGGTTTCACCCTGCCTAAAAATGCCACTTCTTCCCATGCAATTTGGTTTAATCCCAACCAGGTTAGTACTATGTTTTTTCTTTGTGTTTCAGTTTACAAACTCTTATGTACCTTGGCATGACTGTGAGGATCTTTATCTCAGTTTTCCCCAAGCCTCTGATGCGGTATCTGTTCCAGATGAAGTCTGACAATGTCACTCAAAGCAGGGGCGTTGCTGGGGCCTAAAACATCCGGGCCGACCCGGGTTGTTACATTTGCTGCATAAGAATAAAACAGATACCAAACCACTTTATTATGTCCCTGCAAAGGCCCCAAAAATTTGGGGCCCTTTAACCCCTTCTTGACCCTTTTTTTTTTCTTCACACCTTCCCAAAGGGGGCCATAACTTTTTTTCTTCTGTGACAGGCTTGTTTTTGCGGGATGACTGACTTTTTAAGGGTATCATTTTTGGAGGGACAAACTTTTTGATCATTTTAAAATCCAATTTTGGAAGGGAGGGGAAAAAAAAACCTCAATCTGTATTTTTTTTTTTTTTTTTTTTAACAGCGCCACCCGGGAGCACCTGATAATTAGCTTTACTCTTGGGTCGATACAATAGGCGTACCCCTTTATTTAGTTTTTTTTAAGTTGAACCTTAAAAAAAAAAAACAATGGTTCCTTCTTTTGAAGCCAAAAATTTTTTTTTTTTTCCCTAACAGAGCTGTGTAAAACTTTTTTTTTCAGGTGAGGAGTTTTTAAAATTGGGACAACGTTTGGGTTTTAAGGATTTTTTTAGCTTTTTTTTTCCATTTTTTTGGCTGCGGGTAACAAAAATCTTTAAAAACGTGGTGCTTTTGTTTACGAATTCACCGACGGGGTTAATTAACATACAGATTTATAGGGGCGGTCGTTACCCGCGGGGATACCCAAATATGGGTACTTTATTTATTTTTTTTACTTTTTTGGGGGATTGGGGTTTTGAGGGGGAAAAGGGGAAGTATTTTTTTTATTTTATTTTTCGTGTTTTTGTTTTACATGTTTTCACATTTTTTTTTTTTACTTTTCCCCAGATTGGGTTTGAATGAAGTTTCAATACCTCTTCAATAGGAAACATACATAGCCTGTGGCTGTGACTGGTTTCCCATGGCAATGTCCCCACGATGCCCGGGGCCTCCCCACAGGGGACCGGGCGGGTCCCGACTCAAGACAACCGGGAAAGGGATTTATGCCTTCCCCCAAAACCCGCAGCCGCACAGATCGTAGCTCTATGGGTCAAATATACCAACTATATTGATCACTATATGATTACCTATGGGCAGCAATTTTATATTTACCCATAAAACTCATCAAATACTGTAACGTCAGCCTGGGGTCAGGGGGCCCAAAGTACATTATTCTTCAGGGAAAAAATTTTATCACCCCCCCCCCAAATTTCAAAAGTTTTACTTGATGTGAGCCTCCCAGCCCCCGTCAAACCCAGTCCATTTTAAGGGCCCCCCCCAGTCGTCCAACCCCCCGTCACCCCTCCATTCCCCTCCCACCCCACCCCCCCGTCCCCATCCATCCAAGCCCACCGCACCCCCCAGTCCCCCTCCAAGTCCCAGCCAGCACCAGCCCGTCCCCCTCCATTCCAAGTCCCAGCCACACCACCCGTCCCCAGCCCCAGTCCCTTCCAAATCCCAGCCAGCACCAGCCCAGTCCCCCCTCCATTCCAAGTCCCAGCCACACCACCCCCGCCCCACCCCAGTCCATTTCCAAGTCCCAGACAAACACCCACCCACTTCCACCCCAGCCCCCGTCCATTCCGTCCCAGCCAGCACCACCCAAAGCATTCCCAAGTCCCAGCCAGCACCAGCCCCGTCCCCTTCCCCCAATCCCCCCCAGCACCAGCCCTCCCCCCCAGCCCAGCCCCAGCCAAGTCCCTTCCCAAATCCCCCGCCCACCCGCCCCTTCCCCCGTCTATCCATCCCCACCCCACATACCCAAAAAGGCCCCCCGCTGCCTGTGCGGGAAGGAGGGGGAGGAGGGCATGCAGGCGCCGGCGCCCGGGGTTTGCACCCCTCCCCCCCTTTTTCCTGCGTAGGCACACACGCTGCCAGCCGGCGGCCCCGCACCACAAGTTTTAAGACCCTGCTGCCGGCGCCGTACACGGGCCCCCCCTGGCAGTGCGCGGCGCCGCGCTAACCAATGCGGCGCCGCGCTTCACTCTCGCACCCCATTACCTCCGGACGAAAATCGGCACGGGAGAGAGGGGGGGAGATTTTAAAAAGTAGCGCCGCCCATCACTCAGCAAGCGGCCCGCGCTACAGTGTTGTTGGCCGGGTCGGACGGACGCAAAAAAATTCGGGGGAGCAGGGATTAGATTTGGGGGGACGGGGCCCCAATAAAAAAGTCGCGACGCCCCTGACTCAAAAACAAATTGGGGGTTGGGGAGGGGTGAAAAAATGGTCTCCTCATTTTTTGTTTGTACTACCAAACACCACGCAGTAACTTTTTTGCCCTTTTATTTTCTTTTTCCCTAGGTCTAAAGAAAGAGTCTCATCTTTAAATTATTGTTTTTGAAACATGTTACATACTGGAGCTTTATTTCAGTGAAGAAAAAAAAAAAACACACAAAACAAAATTTAATTTTGAATAAAAAAAATAAAATAAATTATATTAGCTTGTAGATGAAAGTATTTCAATCGTTACCGAGCTGTTGGATTTGAGTAACTGGAAAAAAAAAATGGCCAAATCAAAAGAGCCATCAAAGGAAACAATTCTGAAACAGAGTACGCCAAAAGATGGTGGTTGTTCCCAGTCAGCAATGTGAACAATATGGCGCAAGCATAAACAAAATGGTAGACTTTGT
The DNA here is from genome assembly GCA_025379985.1 of Phyllomedusa bahiana. Lineage (NCBI taxonomy): Eukaryota > Metazoa > Chordata > Amphibia > Anura > Hylidae > Phyllomedusa > Phyllomedusa bahiana. Next base: position 17,714 of record JAODAL010030026.1, on the reverse strand, counting down.
GTCTCAAAGCATCAGAAAACCAAAGCAACGAGCCTTGAAAATGCAGAAAAAAAAAATAGAGAAGAAATAGACAAAAAATAAAAGTCAATATATGTGACAAAACTGTAAGAATGAATGCAATTGGACTTACAAACATAACAAGCAAATGAGAATCAGCACGAACACCTGAACAGAAGAAAAGGTTACAGGGGCTAAAGAAAGCAATCATGGAGTCTGAAAAATTAGATCAAAGTGATCAAAGTGACGCTGGAAGTTTTCTCTAATACCATCAAATGAAACATATAAAGATGACTCCTAAAGAAAACAAATCCCCTTTTTCGCACCGACTTTTAGGGCTGCATGTCATGGAAAAGACCACCCGAGAGGACTTGCCTCAAAAGTCAATGCACATGCATAAATTTTCAACGCTTTCCTCACTCATGTAATAGAAAATAGGTGATGTGATTAAGTCATTTTTCAGAATACCAATGCATTTTGCCACTGAACAGAGTAATAAAAGCTTTAGGAAATGTATATGTATTCAGTGGCATGGTTAGCAGTTACAGGTTTATGGTGGAAATAAAAAAAAAATTTGGTTCATGACAAGGCTCCCTTGTACATAGCTGATCCCTTGACTGCTTTTTGAAAAAAATTGTATGCAGCTTGATGTAGAATATAATGATTAGTGTAGTCTGTTCCTGTGAGAATTTAGACATCATGCGCAAGAAATATACTAGGACTTTCCTAGATAATTACACTATTTTTTTCCACACCATAAGCCATTTCCTAATTTTATTGTATATAAGTATGTTTTACAATTCCAACTTATTCTGCTAATAAATAAACATTGTTTTGTGCCATATTTGTGATTTTGGTAGAAAGTGAAAAAGCTGGGTGACCATCCCCTCAGTGTGATGATGCCATCATTTTTACACGGGTTCATAGAAATAAAAACTATTAACCCTAAAGCTCTTAATGTCCTAAAAGAACACCACCTTCTTCCAGGTTTCCATACAGCTAAACCAAAACAAAATAAAGGTTGAAACTAAATTTATTACACAGAGATCTTTGAGAGTGTAATTATTCTGAAGCACTAGTAAAAATCTATGTAAAAATAATCAAAAGGTTAAATACTTTTTTTTTGTAATATCGGACATGCTCAAGTCATTTATTTTTGTCCATTCCAGTTTAGGCCCATCATCATAATACTTCTAAACCCAAATATTATGCAGTATTTTACATCAGTTAGGATATTTACCTTGGAGCCTAGGTTTGACATAGATGCTAGGAGAGAGAAAAAAAAAAAAAAAATTTATGCAAAATATATGCATAGGGCTCCTTTCACCATAAACTGGCCTCCATCAGGCCAATAACCATTTTGCTTCTCTATGGAATGGAATAATGTAGCAGACTATATAAAGTAGACGACCAGGACAAGTTCTTTTAAAATGAGCCTACTGCCCATGTATTCCATTGTATGCCTATATACTAGGATACATCACAATCTTCCATCATAGGTATAGATAAGGATCCTCCCCAGGTATACCTCCAACCAGCAGCAGACACAGGCAGCTGAGGGCTCCTGTGCAAGAACACATATAGGCCTCTGGTTAGCCAATCTATATCATAAGAAAACCTTAGGTCTCTAAAAATCTACTAAGCATTAACCTGCAATCTAAAATATAAAAGAGAAAGCGACTGGTCCCCACTGACTAATGGGCCCCTGTGCAGCTTCTTAAGCTGCAGCAACGGTATCTCCGCCCGTCCTCCACTGTATGATTAAAATGGGATGTGAACAAAGCATTAGGCTGTATCTATGTGAAAAAAACGAAATTATACAACAGTCATTGTCGGCATTACTTGTCTCATAACATTGAATTTCAGAAATAGAAAAATCTTAGTAACAAAAAACATTTTAACAAGCAAGGCAAATATGAGGACAACCATTAAGGTGTATGATACAGAAATATTTAGCAATCAGTTAAATTAGTGGAGGGCCCCACTCATATTTCTCAACAGCATACAGAAGTAATAGGCAGAGTCACAGGATAGCCATTGAAGAGTCATTTAATCCATATACAAGATGCCTCTTAATGGTCCTAAGTGAGTGAAGGGCCACATATTACCGCAGCTGTCAGTCCTGACATAAGTCCATATTATCTAGGTGACACTTCTTTAGGTGACCTTGATAACCTCAGACCGCTTTTGGCATCTCCAAAACCATACAAGTAGCTCACAGCCAACTAAGCAGCTCTTCTTTGTATCTCTGTGGATCTATGAATGGTTTGTCAATGGATCGAATCATTAATTCACCACAGAAAGGACACTCGGCTGCAACCAGGTCGTCAATGTCTGCTTTTAGTTGTTCACGGCTTTTCTGCCCTTTCCCCAGACTGATGCTGTCCTCATCCTTTACAACGGAGCGATTTTTAGAAGGCTGGGCTGCAGCCACCAGTTTCTTCTGCAGGTCTTCCAGCTTTAACTGTTTATATTGAGGAAGGTTGGGAACAACAGTCTGCATGAGGCAGTCATAGTGGAACATGTGATTACAAAGAAACAGATAAAAGGGGCGATTCAAAAGGGGAAAGTCACAACCGGAACACTTATCTTGAGGATCCACTGAACTATACTTATTTCTCATTTCTTGCATGTCTTCCCGTATTCGCTTAGCACTTAACGTGGCGTCTTCCATTTCTTGCTTTAGCTCTTCAATGTGCTGATTGTAAGCTTGCAGAGAGCTGCAAATTGCTTCCTTAAAGTGGTCAATGGTCACAAAGTCTGGGAAAAAAGGAAGAATATCTTCGATTTTGAGAAGATTACAGCTGGACAGACAAACCATGGCTTTCTTCACATCCTTTTCTTCTTGAACCACATGACGGGCAATCTTCAACCATAGCTTCTTCTTCAGCTCTTCATCATCAGCTGGTAAATCTGCACAGGACTTGGCTAGATCTACGTCAACCTGTTAAGGTTTAAAATGAAAGTGTATTTTACTTTTCTGTTACAAAAGCAGTCACATTCAACAGGAATAGAGAGTGAACATAGTAGATAACATCGGAAAAAAGATACAAGACCATCGAGTACAACCAATAACCCTACAGTGTTTATCTAGAGGAAGTGTTGGCGGATGCCACTTGTCATGCACAAAAGAAAAAGTTTCATCCCGATTCAAAATATCTAATGATTGCTGTTCCCCAGTGAGGATTTGCTGTTACAAATCCTTACTGGGGAAAAGTAAAAGTAAAAAAAAAAAGTAAAACACAAACACGAAAAATAAAATTAAGCCATGTACACTGCCTTTTTCCCCTTTACAAACGCCAATCGCCCCCAAAAAGATCAAAAATAAATAAAGTACCCATATTTGGTATCGCCGCGTGCGTAACAACCCACCCTATAAATCTGTCATGTTAATTAACCCGTACGGTGAACGCCGTAAAAAACAAAAAAAGGTCACAGAATTGCGATTTTTGTACATCCTGCAGCACATAAAATGGAATAAAAAGCGATCAAAAACTCATATAAATGCCAAAGTTGTACCAATTAAAACGTCAGTTCATCCCGCAAAAAAAAGTCCCTACACGTCTCTGTATACGGAAAAATAAAAAAAAGTTATGGCTCTCAGAAGACAGCGATGCATAAATATTATTTAACACAATAAAAACACTTTTTTTTTTAAAGTGCTTCAAAATTAAAAAAAACTATATAAATAGGGTATCGCCGTAATCGTATCGACCCAGAGAGTAAAGCTAACTGGTCATGGATACTGCACGGTGAGCGCTGTTAAAAATAAAAAACACTACTAGGATTGCAGTATTTTCTTCACCCTGCCTTCCAAAAAACGGATTTAAAACTGATCAAAAAGTCTTGTCCCCCCAAAAATGATACCAATAAAAACATCAACTCATCCCACAAAAAACAAGCCCCTACACAGCTCCGTACACAGAAAAATAAAAAAGTTATGGCTCTCAGACTATGGCGATGCAAAAACGTGTTTTCCTTTTTGAATAAAAGTGTTTTTATTGTGTAAAAGCAGTAAAACATAAAAAAAAATACAAATTGGGTATCGCTGTAATCGTATCGACCTGCTGAGTAATACTAGCATGTCAGCTATACTGCACGGTGACCGCTGTAAAAAATAAAAAACACTACCAGGAATGTTGTATTTTGTTCAAAATGCCTCACAAAAACCTTAATAAAAAGTGATCAAAGCGGCATATGCCCCCCATATTGGTACTAATAAAAACGTCAACTCATCCCACAAAAAACAATCCCATAATCAGCTCCGTATACAGAAAACTGAAAATGTTATGGCTATCAGAACAGGACAACATAAAAACGCAATTTTTTATAGACCTATTTCTATTGTGTAAAAGTAATAAAACATAAAAAAAACTATATAAAATCTATATCATTGCAATTGTACCGACCCCCATAGTAAAGATATCCTATCATTTATACTGCACGGCGAACGCTGTAAAATTGAAGCCCAAAAAACAATGGTGGCACTGCATTTTCCCCTCATTTTCATAGCCCAATGCAAAAAAAATAAAAAATTTGTAACACCTGTGTACCCAAAATGCACAATACACCCCTAGATGAGATCCATGAAGTTTGTTGAATCCAAAATGGGGCGACTTCTGGAAGGTTTCACCTGTTCTGGTACTTTGGGGGCTTTGTAAATGCGACATGGCCCCACCAAAATCTGCGTTCCAAAAGCAAAATAGCACTCCCTCCCTTATACGCCCTGCCATGCGCCCAAACAGCAGTTTACACCCACATGTATGGTATTGCCGAACTTGGAAGAAATTGCGTAACAAAGTTTTGGGTCCTTTTTTACCAGGATGCCTTGTAAAAATTAAACATTTTCAGCTAAAATTGCAGATTGGAAAAAAAAATTTATTTCATTTTCACAGCCTAACGCTAAAAATTTTTGTGACACACCTGTGGGGTCGATATGCTCACTACACCCCTGTATATATTCCTTAAGTGGTGTAGTTTCCAATATGGGGTATTTTTAGGGGCATTTATTAAGTTTTAGCACCTTAGGGTGTCCGCAAACCTGAAATGGCCCCTAAATAAAATCGTAATGAAAATGAGACCCCAGAGTCCAGTAGGTGCTCCTCCTATTCTGGGGCTTGTGGTTGAGCCAAATAATGCACTAGGGCCACATATGGGATATCTCTGAAAACAGCAGAATCTGGGGAATCAATATTAAGTTGCATTTCCCTGATCACATTTACCGTATTCTTGTGAACAATGTATAAAAATTGAAAATCTGCAAAAAAAAGTGAAATTTTGAAATTTCACTTCCACTTTGCTTTAATTCCTGTGAAACACCTAATGGGTTAATAAACTTCCTAAATGCGGTTTTGAATACTTTAAGGGGTGTAGTTTCTTAGATGAGGTCATTTATGGGAGTATCTAACATACAGGTCAATCAAAGTCACGTTAGAACTAAACGGGTCCCTAAAAAAATTATATTGCAAATTTTCTTTAAAATTAATAATAAATTTTTAAGCCCCCTAATGTCGTAAAAAAAAAAAAAAAAAAAAAAAAAAAGAGAGATTTAAAAAATTTTTTGCCAAACTACAGCAGACATATGCTAGATGCTAGTCAAACTATTTTGAGTGGAATATCTGTCTTACATGCAGAAATTTTTGAAGTTTGAAATTGGTAAATTTTTCAAATCTTTCACGATACTTTGATATTTTTCACAAATAAAAAAGCATTTTTTGTACCAAAATTTCTTACTAACTTAAAGCACAATGTGTCCCGAGAAAACAATCTCTGAATCACATGGATAGGTTAAAGTGTCAAAAAGTTATTCTCACATAAAGTGACACATGACAGATTTCAAAAATGGGGCTCTGTCAGAGAGGCCAAAACTGGCTCCGGCGGTAAGGGGTTAATCCCTTGCCGACACTGGACGTATGAGTACATCCTAATGCTGGTAAGGGGCTTTGTAGCAGGATTGCAGTGCGATCCTGCTACATTGCCGCCGGGTATTAGCTGCTAACACTCAGCAGTTAAAATGCGTGATGGAGCCGCCGCCATTTTGCGGCGTTTAATTTGATCAGGGAGCTGCGGCAAACTCGTGGGCTCCCGATCGGTTAACATGGCAGCTGGAAGCAGGAAGTAGTAAAACTGCCATTTTTTGTGCATTGTAATAAAAATGTCATAAGGCTGTATAAAATAATTGCATCGTATAAATTAAATGTCAACCACTCTATTGTGGTATTACCTCCTAGGAGACTCAAGATAAAGTGTAAAAAAAAAAAAAAAAAAAAAAAATTAAAAAATTACTATTATTAACAGTTCAAATCACCCCCTTTCGCCATTCTACAAATAAAAAAGTTATACATATTTGGTATCGTCGCATCCAAAAAAGTCTGATCTATTAAAATATAACCTAATTTATCCCATACGCTGAACACCGTAGAAGAAAAAAAATCCCAAACAACAAAATTGCGATTTTTTTTTTGGTCATTTCAAGTCCCATAAAAATCAGAATAAATGTAATCAAAAAAGTCCCATGTATTCCTGGTACATACTGGTAGCCAGGGTGGATAAAAATCAATGTTTTACAAAAAAAAAAAAAAAAAAAAAAAAAAAAAAAAAAAAAAACAAACGGATTTTTTTTGAGAATAAACTGGCTTTTTTAGGAAAATATTTTACATCCAAAGTTCTTCTTCCATCATGATATAAAGCCGAGTTGTATAACTCAGGGAGAATAAAGGCTTTTTTTTTGGGATATATGTGTAACAATCACAATGCCCATTCTCTTCCAGAGGTTGTCTGTAGGATGAGTGGGGCAGTTTCTCTCCTATATATCAACAGACGCGCCGGCTCGCATTACTTACGTCAGTTCTCAAACTGAATTTGACTTCGCAGAAGTCCCAGCCTCCTTCTCTACACAGCAAAATGTTATAACTGAACATAAGTTGAGAAAAGAGAACCTTAATCTATTGTTCTACAAACCTATTAATACAGAATCAACCCCTCAGTGCCGAAGTCCAAGAAGTTAGACAATATGTATTTCTGATTGTATGGAGTGGGAATAAGATCTGCACAACACAAGAAGAATGTGAATGCTGAAGTGTGAGGAGAGAAGGGCAAGCAGACAAGAAAAAGAAAAGTGAAACTTTTGAGCAACAATACTGCAGCAATAGCCACAGACAGACAAGTCTGGATCTGTTTGTTTGTACGATCTGAGGTTTATTACATTCTTGCCTTAAAACTGGCAGCAGGCCGTAAAAGGAGACCCAGTTTTGGGAATATTTTAATGAAGCTCCTTCCCTATCGGTAAGGCAAGGCATGCGTGCAAAATGCAAGACGATGCAACAAGAGATGCGAAGGCCTTGGTGGCGCGAATGAGGCAACACATTGAGTAAGTGCGGTGATGAGATGACCAAAGAAACACTTGCTTAACAGGCAGGATCTTCAGGTTGGTAAACATTTTATTGAACTCCATATTTCTAAAGACTGGAAACTGTCCATGTGTGAGAAAAATTATATTTCTTATTATTACATTACTTGCAATGTTACTAGCATTTGTACAGTGATGATAGAAAAACAAATATTCCTTTTGGGGCAGTGATGTGGTTGTGTACAATAAGCATAAATTGTATAAAACAGATAAAATAACACATTGACTGTTTTTTGTTAGGGGAATATCATGGATACAGGAAACTATCCACCTCCAAGATCACCATCATCCTGTTCTAACAGTTTCAGAGTTATCCATCCAGGATATTGCTTCATTAGCAGCAGCATCTCCATCAGACACCCCACAGTCCACATATCACCTATCACCCCAAAAGGAAGAAAAATATCTTTACCTCCGTGAACCCCCATAGATAGGTTTGTGATAAGAACAAGCAGATGTAGAAAAAAAGTTGATTGATGAAAAAATAAATTTGCCCCAGGTTAATTTATGCAGACGAACTCTTCTTTCCGTCGACTGAGAACCCACATTTCATTAATATGGTTCAGTCACTTGAGTACCTATGATACAGTCCACCCATCAGAGCTGATGTGCAGGGAAACTGCTGATCCGTGTATGAACAAGAGAAATGGACAATGTGCAACCGCTACTGGAGGTAAAAATTGTAACCTAAGTATTGGATGGGTGGAGTAATTGTCACAATTGACCTATTGTAAGGTGTTTGTTTAAAACAACATGAAGAAGGTAAAGTCATCCTTGCAACAAACAACTGATACGGTCAGGAAATGCACAAAAACAGATTACGTCAGGAAATTGCACACACAATGCAGAATACATACAAGGAAGTGGCAGTAAAATCTATACGTACATGTGAACCAAAAATTTAAATGTCTTAGTACCAGTTTGGTCACTGACAATGCTGCAAACGTATCCAATGATGAGAGAGGAGATTTAGAAGAGCAGGAGGGAATACAAAGCTGCTAATAACATATGGATTTGCAGTGCTCATTTTCTGCACCTCTTACCAAAGACTTAAGTGTTCCAGAAATAAAGGCTATTGTTGTTGAAATTGCTAAATACTCCATAATAATCATTTTGCTGCAGCAGCTCTGAAAAGGATGGTAGGAAACCAAGCTAAAACGCTGCCCACAAGATGGTTTAGATGGAACTCTTGTTGGTGGGACTGTTTGACATAAATGAAAAAACTGGCCAAAAAAAAAAAGAAAAAAAAAAAAAAAAAAATAGAAAAAAAAAGAAGAAAAAAAAAAAGAAAAAAAAAAAAATATAATAAAAAAAAAAAAAAGAGAAAAAAAAAAAAAAAAAAAAAAAAAAAATAAAAAAGAAAAAAAAAATAACTATACTGATGACACTTTTGAAGAAAATCGAGATAAAATAGATGCAATGTCACGCGCCAAAATCCTCAACATTGGGCTTAAGAGAAATGTTAACATATGCTAATTGCTGAGCTTCCTGAAACCCATCCCTCAAGCTTTAAACAAAATACAGAAAAATAGCTGTTTTAATTGCGGGATGCCTGTTGAAATTTGGAAGGAACTGAGTGAACACTTAAAAACAAACAACCCATAGACATAATTAAATTACAAGCATTTAAGAAAACTCATGGACAAGCACTAACTCCACATCATTTTTTGCAAATATTGTCAATATCCAATATCAGGTCAAGAACCTAAGTGCTGAGGAAGAGGATTAGCTATGACATGGGTATCCAGCAAATCATCGCTCCATCTTAAATGCCAACTAATAATAAATTTCAGAGCTAGGGGGAACCAGTTCAGAAATATATGTTTGCCGAAGATATTTAAGGGAAGTTCCACACAGTAAACTGTGGAAGTCACTTAAGCGCTTGGACTTAGAGACTGTTTAAGTAATGATTTCACTTATAACAGCAGTAGCTTCTTCTGCAGCGTTGAAGGAATATTCTCTTACCTTTGGACTCATTCATTCTAAATTGAGAAATCGGGTTGGTGTCCCAATAAAGCAGGAAAGCTAGTTTTTTCTTTCCAGAGAAGAAGATGATAAGAAGATGACGACGACAAGTGAGCTACAGAAGGACGCATGACAGGTAGTATTGAAGTTTTTCATGTGTCGGCTGAGCTGACAGTCAAGGTTCTTAAAATATATATATATTTTGTTTAGGAGCCAATTAGTTAACAATACAGGAATGTTTTGTTTAAGGCAAAATAAATAACTTATCAGTAAGTCAGGATTATTTTTCTCCTTCCTAAGTACAATAGAACATTGGTTGTCCAAATATGAATGATTAACCCATTAAAGCTGGGTAGAAAAAGTAATCTAAAAAGTGATTTCTAAAAATCTTTCAACTACTTGCATTTAAAATAGCAAGAACTAGTTTTTGGTATTAAACTTGATTAAAATCACGGATTTAAATCAAGCCTTACGGACTAGTGTATTTTAAATACGTGATTTAAATCAGTTAGATTTAAATCAAATCCACCCTGCTGGTAGCAATAAAAAGTACAATTCAATCCACAAAAGAAAGGCACCCTCACTTAAGTCCATAGGTGTTCGTACAAAAAAAGTTAATAGCAGCCGAAAATGTCGCCGTGGTGCAAATCTAAAAAATGTTTAGAATTTTTTTACGGTACCAAAACAAAATGAAAACCGTACATGTTTGGTATTGCCGGACACGTATGAACCTGTAGAATACAGATAACACATCATTTTTACCAAAGACTGACCGGCGTAAAAGCACAACCCCCACAAACATGGCGCAAGTATGTTTCTCTTCACCTCTTTTTTGTGGGGGGTGGGGGGAATTTTTTGGTGGTTTCCCCGTATAACCTACAATACTATGAACAACACCATTAGAAAGTGCTTCTTGTCCCGAAAAACAGAAACCCTCATATGTCTATGTAGATGAAAAAATAAAAAAAGGTTATGGCTTTGGGAAGGAGAGGAGGGAAAAACGAACGTGAAAAAAAAAAAAAAAAAAAAAAAAAGCCTCGCTGTTAAGGGGTTAAAAAGCATTGTTAAACTAGCTAGTTCATAGTTTGGCCATTCACTCCCATTGATGTCAGAAGCATGTTCCCTTTTTACATGGTGAAATGAGCTGCTGACAAATGATTATTTTTACTGCAGCATAACAGATCCAATCAGCTAATAAACAAGCATTTGTCAATCGTTAGATGATTGTTGGGGTTTTTTGGGGTTCTTTTCAACAGTGCGCGAGTTTTTTTAAAGGAAGGCACAGCAATTTAAATGCTGTATATTCTTCACAAAAAATGCGTAAAAAAAATAAAAAAAACGCATTTTTTTTGCCGGTTTTTTTGGGCTGTTTTTTTTGGCAGCTTTTAACACATTAATGGGGCTGTCCCTTTCCCCGCACAAAAAAAAAAAAAAAAAAAAAAAAGCACGGTGAAAGCCCCCTATTACACAATCATGAGGGTTGAATAGAGTCCTTTAAAATAACCCGGTAAAAGCCCTTGAATGGGATCAGTCAGTTTTATTTAAAAACACTATAACCAAATATATAACTATACACTTCTGTAAATGTAGACAAATATCACAAGATCTATAACTAGCCAGAACGACCTCAAATGTAATCTTTATAAGGTACTTTAATTAACATAAAATAATAGCACAGAAAATAGTCGCTTAAAGCCTCATAAGAGCAATATGGTACTAAATACAGCTGCAGACGAGCAAAGTGTCTAACTGAAGCAAGCAAAATAATGGTATAGAAAGACATGTAGGTCACCGAGTGCTCCCTGGAAAAAATACAAATACAAATAACTCTAGGAAAAGTCTAAATGCTTTAACCCCTCCAAATCTAAACATGTACTTAATCCATAAAGAGCACAAGCCATGTCCTATCCAAACTCACCTAAAGGGGGAGCTATAGCATGCTGAACCTCTGTCATAACTACCGTGTTTCCCCGAAAGTAAGACACCCCAGATAGTAAGACGTAGCGGGGAGTTTAGGGAGGTCGGCTAATGTAAGACGTACCCCGAAAGTAAGACGTAATAAACTGTACGTTGGAAAAATATAAGCCAAAGTACCGGTACTTTTTGCAGCATTAACAGCGGGATGCGGCCGGTTAGAGTGGGATGCAGACGGATCTGGAGCAGAATGAGCGGAGGGATGTGGAGGCTGTGTGTTTTTGTATGTTGTCCATGGTCCTGATGGACAACATACAAAAACACGCAGCCTCTGTGCTTTCATGTGCAGCCGCTGGTGCTTCTCTGATTGGCCCAGCGGCTCCTGCATGAGGAAGAAGACGCCACACCTCTACCCAGCACCGCAAAGGAATTGAACCAATCCCCATTACGGTACCAAGTAAGCAATTCACAAAATGCACCATGTAAAGTTTCCTTAACTTGCGGTATACTTACGGCGCAATCGCGGCAAGTCCCCATACGGTACATTGCAAAGAAAACTTGCTGCGATTGCTGTGGGATACTGTATGGGGCTGTTACTCTATGGGAGGCTGTGTGGGATACTGTATGGGGCTTAATAAATGTTAATTTTATGGTTAAAACAAAAATCGACATTTTTTTCCAATATAAGACATACCCCGAAAGTAAGACATAGTGGGACTTTTGGGGGTAAAAAGAATGTATGATGCTGTCTTACTTTCGGGGAAACACGGTAGCATACACGGATATACACAAGCGCCATCCAGTGGAGGATTAGCGAAACCAGCCTGATATAAACAATTACACTGGGGAACTTTGGTGCCAAAAGTTGGAACCATTTTTGAGCATGTTTGGGGCACGGATTCTGAAATCAACCCCATCATCTCTAGTTTTGGAGATCCAGCATTGCACCTTTACCAAGTATATGCTGCTGAAAGTAATGGTCACTCAATATTGTACTAAAGAAATATTGAATATTCATGTGAAACAGAAAAGGCAAATTTTCAAACACATTCATCTGCTCTACAGATTTATACACAAGTTAATCACAAGAATAATGTAAAAACATGTAATCAACGTCTCATAAACTAGAGCTGCTATGACGGAATGGACTCAGCCACCCTCAAATATCCAGAAAAAGTTCAAATTTATTTTTGTTCCACTGTGTTATTAAACCACGGATAGTAAGAAAACAGAATGAAAAAAGTGCAAGCTTAAACAGGACTGTGGAGTCGGTGCCCATTTTGCAGGAGTCAGAGTCGTTATAAAATGGACCGACTTCCAAAATCTATAATTAGTTGGTACAGTTAGTTTAATGCGGTGTCAAGAGCAAGAGAAATTTAGTCTTGCCAGTGCTACTGCTCCCATATCTTCAGCCTCATCAGATGAGGAGTGTAATTAATGACATGGAAAAGGCAAAGAGCTGCCACAGGAGAAAAGATTCTGCTCCCATAGCAAACAGATTGACCAGATTTCAGCAACATTTTTCCACTTGCTTTCAAAGAAGTAGAAGAGTTCAAACATCAGAACTGACTGTGCCTGAGGCAATTCTTTTATACCCTGACATTGTTAGAGATGTTGCCCCTGTGGTCACCACTTTGCCCCCAACCCTAGTTATTCTGGAAATAATGAGATCAGATTTGAGGTCATCTATGAAGAATCTGATGGAGGGGATAATATTTCTCAGAACAAATTCATAAACTCCACAAATGTTATTCAGGACATTTTTGTTGAAAACTGTTCCCTCCTCCCCCTCCCCCCACTTACTGCAGCGTTTTACAGATTTACAATTTGTGTTCTAAAGTTGTATCAAATAAATATATTTTACACTGACAAGCAAAAGGGTAACAATGTTTTGATCTCGTGACTTTCAGGCTCCATATCTCACCAACCATACGCTTTGTTTTGTGAGGCTTCTCTTTTTTTTAAACAAAAAAACATCTGACAGCTCATACATAAACTTTGACCTGAACTATGCTTAGTTCTGCAATTCTTGTCATGAAAGCTTTTGGGTACTTTTTTGCCCCTGGGGGGGGACAATATTTTTTCTTATATACTACAAATTAAAACCTGTTCCACACCCCCAATACTCAGGTGTTTAGGCTGAATCCTAACAAAAATCCGGGGTTCGAGCACCCATGAAGTTTTTCCCCCAAAAAAGAGAAACCGCAGATCCAGGTAACGACGAAAATTAAAAACTGCACTGTGAGGCCTGACACCGGGAAAATAGAAAATGAAGTCCTTCAACCATTAAATACCAAGTTTTGGGCGCCAGGGAAAAATATGCAAGTCAACTCATAAAAAGGTCGATCATTCGGGCGCAACAAACAGCATAAAGGAGTTGTAAAGTGGATCACAGCGGTCCCCCCGCAAGCACCGGCAACACCCTTACACGGGTCTAATGTGGCCCAAAAAAAAGGTGAAAAAGCCCGCTTAAATCTCTTATAAGAAGCTTTGATAATTGGGGTTGTTTCACACAAAGTGTTGGATACTTGATCAATGTTGATCTCAATGCTAGCTAATTGGTTTTCCACAAGTGGGTTACTTCAAATACTCGAAAACTGGGGTATGAAAGGGGGCCACATGTGTTCCAGCGGAAAAACACCAAGCAACGTCAAGGGTTTTGGAAAAAGGAAGGTTTAAAGAAAGAAGTAATTTGCGTTTTGGCCCCAAGTCCCCAACCTAAACCCCAATCCAAAATTGGGGGAAAAGGGGAAAAAAAAAAGTTGTATTTGCCCCCAAGCCCCGGGGTTGTATCAAATTGGGAACATTAAAAAAGATCGGGGCTCACTTTTTGGCAAGACATGCTTGAATCTTCCAAGCCCAAAAAGGATTCGGGAGGTTGAAATCTAATGGGGTTTTACCAAATACAAAAAAAAAATAAAAAGTACATTTTGATTTTATGAGCAAAATAGTAACAAGCAGTTACATGACAAGAATCTGCAAACTAAAGATGCTAAATACTGGCAAATCAAAATTTATGATAAGATAGGAAAGTGTTGTTTAAAAATGATGGAAGCCTCTTACAAAGCTTTATTTATGGAAAATCAAGCTTGAAAAATAAAAGTTCAAAACTTGTTACCCTTTTCCTTTTCAGTTTATGTGCACCTAAAAAACTTGATTTTTTGTATAAAAAGCCTGATATTACCATTTTACTACAGTAAAGTTATCACAAACATGCGCCATGTATGAGAGAGTCAGAGTCAGGGTTTTGGCTTGCCAACTCCACAGCCCTAAGAGTAAGGAGGAACTTGAGTAAAACAAGCAATTCATAAATCCATCCATATAAACCATTCGACCCAATATGAAGAGAAATCAGGTCTGATAACACACAGATTAGAGGAGATGAGACAAATCAGTATAACAGTTCCATCTAGTGAAAAAGGTGAGAACAACATCTTTGCAAACCATTGAGGGAATTCATGAAGGACCAACTCCGCAAGCATGGGGATAACTACAACTATGGGGAAGATCATCAATAAAAATAATAAAAACGGCCAAAAGCACAGAGAAAAGAAAAAAAGAATAAAAAAGAAAAAAAAAAAAAAAAACACAAAAACACACACACAAACAAAAAACCAAAAGCCTTCTGTTACAGATCTCACTTACGAGGCCAATCTGCATCCAGTCTACTAGATGAGGTTTCCACATAGAAACCACATCAATAAGTGACAGGTCATTCATTTTTATTTATATTTCAGACCTGGGTGGAAAAACCAAAGGGCATGAACTATAATGTTCTTATTAGGATAAATTGGGATATGGATTGCATGGAAATCCAGTGTGTGAGCAACGCCTCACACTCTTACAAGGGCTGTAAGAGAACAGCTATTGTGCTTGACCACTGCAGCTAATCAGCGGCGACGTCCCGTTCGACAGAAGGCCGAGGAGCGCGAGGACAGCTCATCACTGGATCCAAGCTAAGGTGAGAGAGGAGTATACATGTTTTCTAGAGGCCGATAAGATCCATATGTGAACATAGCCCTACTGCTAAGATGTGCAATGTAGAATTCTCTAGAAGAGGACGGAGGCATCTCTATCGCTATACAAACCTATGAGAAGATGTTCTCCCTCTCATCTATAAACACCAGCACAACCTAATGAACTCCTCTGCAAGGCATACAAGAATGCAAGCTAGAACAAGAGAGCTTTTGTATCTTGGGAGATGGTTTTGACTTTTACAGAAAGCAGAGAAATTTTAAGAGTGGAGAAACCAAAAAAAATATCATTAAATTGTAAGCATTTTCTGAGAAATATTTAAGCACTTGTATTATACCATCCAATCCAGCACAGATTGGTGGTCAGGATGTGTACGTAACTCATAGTGAACCTCACGCCTTAGCAGAAGATTGCCAATCATATGTGGTACCATGCCCACCGGCTGGGGACCACTGATTTAGTATTCAGTCCTTACTTTCAATATACTTTTTCAGTCATGCTAAATACAATTGAAAGGGATTTTTTTTTTTTTTAATATATTTTCAGAAACTTCTCTAGTGCTCAGAACTGCTTCAAAATAAAACGTTTACTTGGACTTGCCTGGTCCACTTCCATCAACGCTCCAATGTCCCTCACCAGCCACTCTTGCATGGAAGGCCGGTGACAGCTAAGACCAGAGGTTGGCTCACCGTCACATGAGCGATTAATGGGACGTCACTATTGAGGGACCAATGAGGGATACTGGAGAATTGGAGATGATAAAATGGCAGTGGGACAAGCACATTTCTTTTAAGCAGTTGTGAACAGTAGTTGGTTTTTAGAAGGTCTTAGAAAAAGCTGTCAAGTCCTCTTGTTAAAACCCAATCCACTAAACGGAAATATAAGAAGTGACCCCAATCTCCATCTGTTTATATCTTTCACACCTGAACCACGACTTTATAAACTATATCCTCATCTAAAAAAGAAATAAAATATCTACCGAACATACACGGGAAATAACTTCCTCCAAGTGTTGTTATTGTGACTATGTGAAAAAGTGCTTCTTGAATATCTCACACTTTGTATATTCCTATAAATAATATATACCTTTAAAGCCAGATCCACGGCTTCTTCATACAGCTCCATAACTTTGTAGACATGGACACAGGCGCGATGATGATCATGTTCTGCACATAGGCGCAAGGCATATTTGAGATCATAATAAATTCTGTTGGGGTTAGTGCCAGCTTTTTCAAGGTATAAAAGCAGAGAATCGGGTAAAAAACTGAGCGTACAGTGACAATAGGTAGTTGTGAATGGCCTGCTCGGTTTCCCGAAGTTCATACACACAGAACTCCATGTACCTAATGGCCTCATTTATCTGAGTGCATGCACTTTGATTGTAATTAACAAGGGCAGGAATGAGGTTCTTTGGATCAAGTTTTTTGCCCATTTTGACCCAGGCATCTACAACTTTTTTTGGAATATGCTGCATCAGAACAGGCGAGAACTTGTAAAAGAGGTTTTTATCTTTGTGCTTAGACAGTACATTAAGGGCTTCATCATAGTCATCGTTTTGGCAGTGGTGCGATACAACTCGCTCATAGTCTTCCATGAGGACAGCAAAATAAACCATGTGTTCTGTGTCTCCATGACTGGCCAACAGATCGTAAATGGATGCCCGGTTATTGCTTAGGCATTCCTTATTAATTTTGCTGCTGAGAAAAGTTCTAAAATCCTCCCGAGTCTTCAGATACAAGCCTCTTTTTGATGTATCACTTTCCAGCATTCCAAGGCGATTCAGATACAACTCCGTTAGCCAAGTTGTAAGTAACGTGACTTGTATTTTTTCTGAAGGCTTAAGACTGGATAACTTTTTTAAGAGAAACTCCATAAGTGCTTCCTCCTGTTTGGCCTCAATGAATTTAAGTGCTATCTCTTCAAAGTAGTTTTGAGTAAGGGCGTAACATTTGGCGCTTTCTTTATACTTCTTTATCTGGAAGCAATGTTCAGCTTCCTTAGCCAACACCATATCCATGCATTCTGGACGATCCTTACAAAACTCTTTGGCCAAGTCAAACTTGCCCATACTCATGTACATCTTCCAAACATCTCTAGGTTCACGTTCAACATGGTACCTGAAGACAGCTCTCTCTGTATGAATCCAAATCTGGCCTATAACAGGATCCTTCACCATCCTTTTCAAAGGGCCAAATTTTTCAGTGAAAATGTCTTCAAACACTACCTGGCCATTTAATGTACAAATAGCCTTTATTCGGTCAGGCAGCAAGAGCAAAAAATGGAACTGTGTAATGACGATGGATATTGGCTTTTCAGTAGTAGAAGGGTACTCCCACACTTGGACATCAGTCAGTACCGAGTCAGGCCGAGTAAAATCCAAATTGCCATAAAGCACTCCATTTCCCATCATCCAAGCAAATGACATTGGGTAGGTTCGAAGTTTTTGGGTATAAAA
>JAODAL010030025.1:0-50663 GCA_025379985.1 Phyllomedusa bahiana | reverse complement strand
AAAATGGCCAAACTTTAAAAAAGAAAGTCCATATGACGGTATCCTGAAAAGCGAAATAGCGTTTAGATGACCCGCCGGAAAAAAGTCCTACGTCATGGGTGACGTTTCGGAGGACACCGCCTCCTTTCTCAAACCAGCGGCGTAGACAGTCTCCTCTGAAGGTAAATGCTAGCATATAGCTATAGGGCCTTTATACCCAATGACATAGATCACATGACATAAATCGACTAAACACAATTAGACTAAACAACGACAATACTAACATATATTAAAACGTACATTAATACAAAATACAAAATATATACACAGCACCCTGCATGATATTAAAGAAATGCTCATAATTGGAAGGATTCATTCATTCCCTTAGGAACTAAAGCTCCAGAATGCTTCGCGCTTAAGCAAGTGAGTGTGAATAGTGTGTGAATCTTTGCCCTAGATGAGTTCTAAACCACACCATCTCAAATCTTGTACCCGATGGCCTGCCTCATAAAAGTGGCGAGCCACCGTTGTTTCCCCATACTTTGTATACTCCTCTTCCCTGTATGTACCTGCTTTGTCTATATATGTACGTATGGCTGATTTGTGTTCATTGATTCGTTTCCTAATATTGCGTGTAGTCTGTCCGACATACACTTTGCCGCAAGGGCATTTAAGCAAATATACAATGTTTTTACTTAAGCACGTAAAGAAATGCTTAATATGAATGCCAAAGCCTTTCATTGGATGTTGTATTTTATCACCTTTTATGACAGCAGTACAATTCTGGCAGGACATGCAGGGAAAGGTCCTTTTTCTTTGGGTAGATGGAGTTTGTTGTGAAATTTTTGAGGAACTAATATCTGAACTAACCAGAAAATCACCAATCGATTTACCTTTTTGAGCTGAATGACCCCCGGGCCGAGCCAAGATGGCGGCCGAAAACATGTGATTTCATTACAAATATATATATAATATATAATATATATATAAATATATATATAATTTTTAAATATAAAATAAGTTTTTTGTCCCGAATTTCCCGACAAAAAATAACTTCGTTCCGAATTACTTTGGGGCGAATCACGTTAAAAAACAGCTATTTCCAGGTTGCACAGAGCCTGCTGTAGAACGTTGTACCATGTTTAAATATGCAGAGGGAGCTTGGTTTGGTCTTCATACAATGTTGTGTTTTAGTATGACACGCACATGACTGCCGCCGCTCTTAGAATCGCTTCACTCTAAAATTCCCTGGGCACTTAAGAGGGCAAAACTGACCAAAAAACTGAAGAGGGAATGTAGCCTGATAAAGTCATGGCAGCGACAGCTGGAAAAAAACAAGCTGAGGGCTCAGGTGACAACATCAGTGTCAAAGCGTGGAGGTGTCGGCGGCAGCCACAGCAGCAAGAGGTCAGAGAGTGGCACAATGACATTCTGGAGGTGGCAAAAACGGTAGACCAAAGAGTGGCACAATGACACAGTGTGGAGTTGACGGCATCAACAGCAGCAGCAGCATGAGGTCAGACAGTGGCACAATGACATTCTAGAGGTGGCAAAAAAAGGAGTAGGCCACAGAGTGGCACAATGACACAGTGTGTAGGTCATGGCAGCAGCCACAGCAGCAGCATAAGGTCAGACAGTGGCACAATGACAGAGTGTGTAGGTCAAGGAAGCAGCCACAGCAGCAGCATGAGGTCAGACAGTGGCACAATGACACAGTGTGCAGGTCACGGCAGCAGAAGCATGAGGTGAGACAGTGGCAAAAATGACATTCTGGAGGTGGCAAAAACAGGAAGTAGGCCACAGAGTGGGACAATGACTCAGTGGGGTAGGTCAAAGGCAGCAGCCACAGCAGCAGCAAGAGGTGAGACAGTGGCACAATGAAATTCTTGAGGTGGCAAAAACTGGAGTAGGCCACAGAGTGGCACAATGACAGAGAGTGGAGGTGACCGTGGCAGCAGCATGAGGTCAGAGAGTGGCACAATGACACAGTGTCTAGGTCACGGCAGCAGCTACAGCAGCAGCATGAGGTCAGACAGTGGCACAAAGACCAATATGCAGGTCACGGCAGCAGCAGCATGAGTTCAGACAGTGGCACAATGACATTCTGGAGGTGGCAAAAACAGGAGTAGGCCGGCCACAGAGTGGGACAATGACACAGTGTGTAGGTCACGGCAGCAGCCACAGCAGCAGCATGAGGTCAGACAGTGGCACAATGACACAGTGTGTAGGTCACGGCAGCAGCAGCATGAGGACAGAAAGTGGCACAATGACATTCTGGAGGTGGCAAAAACTGGAGTAGGCCACAGAGTGGCACAATGACAGAGAGTGAAGGTGGGCCGTGGCAGCAGCATGAGGTCAGAGAGTGGCACAATGACATTCTGGAGGTGGCAAAAAGGAGTAGGCCAAAGAGTGGCCAAAAAGACACTTGTGGAGTTGATGGCATCAACAGCAGCACAGCATGAGGTCAGACAGTGGCACAATGACATTCTGGAGGGGCAAAAACAGGAATAGGCCACAGAGTGGCACAAGACACAGTGTCTAGGTCACGGCAGCAGCCACAGCAGCAGCATGAGGTCAGAAAGTGGCAAAATTACATTCTGGAGGTGGCAAAAAATGGAGTAGGCCACAGAGTGGCACAATGACAGAGAGAGTAGGTGACGGCGGCAGGAGCAACAGCATGAGGTCAGAGAGTGGCACAATGACACAGTGTGGAGGTCATGGCAGCAGCCACAGCAGCAGCATGAGGTCAGACAGTGGCATAATGACAGAGTGTGGAGGTGGGTGGCAATACCAGTCCCTGGTAAAGATGGTTGGTGGCAGATGGAGAAACTGTCAGCAGATGTGTGGCATCAGGCGGGTGGCGGCATCAGAATAGTGGCTGAGGCAGCTAGTTTGAACCCAGACTCATTTCTCACAGTTTGGGTGAGGCGTCATGGCTGATGTAGTCTGATGCCTAAGGCATTGGTGTGTGGAAATCCTGGCCGATTTATCTTGACAAAAGTCAGTCGTTCCACATTTCCCGTGGACAAGCGGGTTCTCCTTGGGGTAACGATGGTCCCCGCCGCACTGAACACCCGCTCTGATGCCACACTACTGGCCGGGCAGGACAGCTTCTCCACTGCAAACTCGGCAGTTGCAGCCAACATCAAGTTTGGCTGCCCAGTAGTCCAGCGGATCTTCTAACTGGGGTGGCAGAGTGCTGTCCAAGTAGGCCACCACCTGTTGGTTCAGGGTCTGCTCCAGGTTCTGCTGCTGCTGGCGACTTCCCTCCTCACTAGGCGGGTGAAGGAAGCTGCTCATCAGTGACTCCAGACTTAGGTTGCTGCTGATGGAGCTGGTACTGCTCTGACCCCCCTACCTTCCCCCGGCAGCCGAGGCAGTAGTACGTGAGCGCTGAAGAATCCCCGATCAGACCTGTCAGAGGAGGGACGATGCCGCACATAGGCAGCGGCCAACTGACTACGGAGGATTTCCCTATAGTATTTGAGTTTGTCCTCCCTCTCAATAGCTGGGAAAAAGGCTCCCATTTTGGACCGGTAGCGAGGGTCCACTAGGGTGGAGAGCCAGAAGTCATCCCTCTGCTGGATGCTGACTATTTGGCTGTCACTAGCCAGGCAAATCAGCATGCTGCGGGCCATCTGCACCAGTAACTCCTAGGGGCTCCCTGCCTCCATCTCCACTGTATACTGCCAAGGTACTTGCGGGTCATCTGCCTCGTCTTCCTCATCTCCATCTACATCCTCCAGCTGCTCCTGCTCCTCCTCTCTTGTCACCTGGATAGAAAATCCACTCATTTCACCAGACAATGCTTCTGCTCCAATTTCCTCCTCCTCCTCCATTTCAGTCCCCACCGGACTCATGTGGCCGCGAGATGTAGTCGCCACGTCTCCGGTCCCCTGCTCAGACAGATTTTTCAGCATCTGTTCCAGGACATGAAGCAGTGGAATGACGTTATTCATCCCGTAGTCCTGACGACTGACAAATAATGTGGCCTCCTCGAATGGCCTCAACAAACGGCAGGTGTCACGCATGAGCTGCCACTGGCTGACATCAAAGTTACACATGGGAGTACTCCTGTCCGCCTGGATCATCAAAAAAATCATTAATTGCCGTTATCTGTTCATACAGTCGGTCCAACATGTGCAGGCTGAAATTCCAACGGGTGGAAACATCGCATATCAGAGTGTGTTGGGGGAGGCCGTTCTGCCGCTACAACTCGAGGAGGGTGTTTCTGGCTTTGTAGGAATGGATGAAGTACATACACAGTTTCCTGGCCATTTTCAGAATCTTCTGAAGATCGGTGGAAGACTTCAGGAACCTTTTCACAACCAGATTGAACACGTGCGCCATGCAGGGCGCATGGACCATCTCTCCTCGGTGCAGCGCGGACACCATGTTACTCCCATTGTCCGTCACCATGGTTCCGATTTGCAGTTGGCGCGGAGAAAGCCACACATCGATTTCTTGCTGCTGACGCGGAGCAGTTCCTCCCTGTGTGACTTCGTTCGCCGAGGCAAAGCCAGGTGTAGATCTTCGTGACACCGCTGTGCCCTACTCATGTGGTATGATGGAGCAGTACTTGTGGAGGCTGAGATGGTGGTGGTGGTGGAGGAGGAGGAGGCGGACATTGGCGCAGGAGCAGCAGTTTGACAACGTGGAGGAGAAAGCGGCATCTCCTGTCCAAGTTGTTGGTGTGCTTGGGCCGGAAGCACATTCACCCAGTGGGCCGTAAAGGACATGTACTGGCCCTGACCGTAGTTACAGCTCCAGACGTCCGCGCTGCCGTGCACCTTGGAACAAACCGATAAGCTCAAGGACTGGCCCACCTTCTGTTCTACATATATATGAAGTGCTGGTACTGCCTTTTTGGAAAATAAATTACAGCTTGGAACTCTCCATCTCGGCTCGGCACAAGCCATTAGTTCTCTGAACGGTGCAGAGTCCACCAGTTGGAAAGGGAGGGACTGCAGTACCAACAACGTGGACAGGAGCACGGTCAGCTGCTGCACCTTAGGTGGGTTGGACGCCTACTGTTGTCTCTTTGCCATCGCCTCGCTGAACGACTGCTGGCGCCAAGAGTAGCGAGGAGCAGGAGCATCTGGGCCGGGAGATGATGTCAAAGAGACAACAGCTCCCTTCTGTTGAGGTGGTGGAGCCTTGACTGGCTGCAATGGCATGCGTGCCACTGGGCGCTGCTGCTGCTGCTGTTGCTGCGGCGGCAGGATGGACCACCACATCTGAGCCACGTTTCTCCCAGGCCACCGGATGGTGACGCTGCATGTGTTGACGCAGGGCCGTGGTGCCAACGTTAGCTCCCTGGCCACGCTTCACTTTCTGCCCACAGATTCTACATATACCCCTATTCGGCTCCTCCGGTGTCTTAGCAAAGAACTGCCACACCGCCGAGTATCGGATTTTACCGCCAACGCTCCGCACTGAGTGACTACTACCGCCGCTGCCTCGCTGAGCCCCTGTGCCGCTACTTTTTTTGACCTGCGAAGCGGGTTTTTTACCCCGTGGCCGCTTGGCTCCCGACCTCGCACTGCTGCTAACCTGCTGACTCACGACCACACTACCCACTTGCTGGCTGCGCCGCTGCCTGACACGCAAGCTGACGCCCTCTTCTCCTGACGATGATGAAGCCCTTGCCTCACCCAGCTCCCAAGTGCATTCGGCTACATCATCATCTATTTGTGTTTCATTGTCACTGCTGTCCTCATCACTGGTCTTGGTATGCAGAGGCTGACCCCTCACAACATAACCTCCCATGCCACTCTCAACATCTATACTTTGCCGCCCACTGCAAGAAGCAGGGGATATTGGCCCATTTCTTCACTGCCAAGTAGTGCTGACTGCTCCCTCAAATTGTTCATCCTCGCTATATAGTGGCGCTGAGCCCAGACACATAGTAGATCTCTGGCTGAGGGAACCGGATGGGACAGAGGCGGGTTGAGGACAGGTGAGGGCAATGACCATGCCAACTAAGGGTTGTGTCTGACGTTCCCACCGACTCTTGGCTGGGGTTGTCAGATGTCTGGGAGGAAGTGGATGACCTAGTCAACCAATCAAGAACCCTTGGGTTGCAAGTCAGCACACGGCCGTTAGATGACAGCGGCAGTTGTGGCCTCACCGAGTGACCCCTGCTGCGACGTCAGCTTGCTGTGCTGCGACCTGGGCCTGGAATGTTTGTGCCTGCCACTCGTAGGTGAAGAGCCTGCCACCTCTCTGTCTGACATACTGTTTTTTCTAAAATGTACAGACAGTTTTTGATGAAGATATCTGTATATGATAAATACACACCCTGTATTTGACTCCAAATGAACCCAGTAACAAGCTTGGTAACCCTTGGATATAAATTGAGCTCCACAAATGGGCAGGAAAAATTGACTATTATGTGCCGTTTAAAAACTCTGTGTATTTTACTGAATATAAAAGCACAAACAGGCTTAATTAACCTTCGGATATGAATTATGCTACAGAATTTCTTCTGTGGCGGTGAAAAACAAAGTTTCTTTTACTGAGTACAACTGCAGAACAACGCTTAATTAACCCATGGATGTAAATTGCGCAAAAGAATTGAGCAGCCACAAACTACTAGCTTTGTAGCGTGTTACAATTGCGTGTTTTCTACGCTACACAACAAGAGAAAAAATTGTAATTAACCTTCGCTTGTGAATTATGCTACAGGAAAATTGTAATTTTTGGCGGTGAAAAAGACGGTTTATTTTTGTCACCACAGCAGAAAAACAACGCTTAATTAACTCCTGGATGTAAATTGCGCAAAAGAATTTAGCAGCCACAAACTACTAGCTTTGTAGCGTGTTACAATTGCGTGTTTTCTACGCTACACAACAAGAGAAAAAATTGTAATTAAACTTTGCTTGTGAATTATGCTACACGAAAATTGTAATTTTTGGCGGTGAAAAAGACGGTTTATTTTTGTCACCACAGCAGAAAAGCAATGCTTAATTAACCCCTGGATGTAAATTGCGCCAAACAATTGAGCAACCACAAACTACGAGCTTTGTAGCCTGTTACAATTGTGTGTTTTCTACACTACACAACAAGAGAAACAATTGTAATTAACCTTCGCTTGTGAATTATGCTACAGGAAAATTTTAATTTTTGGCGGAGAAAAAGACGGTTTATTTTTGTCACCACAGCAGAAAAACAATGCTTATTTAACCCTTGGATGTAAATTGCGCAAAAGAATTGAGCAGCCAAAAATGAAGTGGTATTTGTATTGTAAAAACGCTGTTTCTTTAAATGAATACAACAAGAACTGGCTTAAATCCCCCTTGGATATTCAATGTGCTGCGAGCAGATAGCATTAAAATGTATATGCAGCTGCAGTGGACGCACACTGGACTTCAGAACCAATACCCCAAAAAATCAGAAATAGAACATTAAGAAGCAGTCTCTGAGACAAGCTGAGACACCCCACAAAATTCGCTGTATAAAAATCAGTTCTTCAGTAAGAGCTATCACAATCAGCAGCGGCAGCACCTTCCCTGATCAGTACAGTGAGAGGAGTGTGAGCTCCCAGCGTCGCGCCCGACTTATATAGTGCGGTGACGTCACAGATTCCCGCCGGTCTCTGATTGGCTTCATCTCTGCACATGTCATGCAGGCTATGCCCTTCTTCCTCCCAGAGTGCTTTGCCCCATGTAACGCCATGTGCTCGCAGCCATTTTATCCATCAAAAGCACACTTCTTTCACCCGAAGTACCCCAAACTTCGACTTCGTTCAGAACCGAAGTTTTCCTGAAATTCTAAACGAATTCCACATCGTTAGAATCAATTCGCCCATCTCTTATTATAATGAATTGGAATATATAAAAATCTAAATTTTATATCTTTATGTTTGAAACCTGAAATGTGGCAAAAGGCTGAAAAGTTCAAGGGGGCAAAATAATATGTATTACATATACATATGTATACATATATATTAGTGTATTTAAATACGTATATAATATAATATATATATCGATATATATGTATAATATATATATATATACGATATATATGTATTATATATGGATTTGAATACACTAATAAATATGTATACATATGTATATGTAATACATATTATTTTGCCCCCATGAACTTTTCAACCTTTTGCCACATTTCAGGTTTCAAACATAAAGATATAAAATTTTGATTTTTTTTTTGTAAAGAATCAACAAGAAGTGGGACACAATTGTGAAGTGCAACAACAATTTTGGGATATTTTAAACTTTTGTAAAAAATAAAAAACTGAAATGTGGGGCGTGCGATATTATTCGGCCCCTTTACTTTCAGTGCAGCAAACTCACTCCAGAAGTTCAGTGAGGATCTCTGAATGATCCAATGTTGTCCTAAATGACTGATGATGATAAATATTGTAATGGTTCGGTGGATTCGCTGGACCACCGCAAGCGTTGATAGTTAAGCGACACCAGGGAGCGGAGTCTAAGTAGCCCCCGGTATTCACCAGAGCCCGCCGCAAAGCGGGATGGACTTGCTGCGGAATGAGGCTACCAGGTCGCTACCCCTGACATGACTTGCTCGCGATGGCGGCCGGGGTAATGCGTGGTACAGAATCGAAATCCAGAGGCGTAGTCGGAGACAGGCAGGAGGTCAGGACGGGTGGCAGAGGTTCGTGGTCAGAGATGGGCAGAATGTCAGGGCAGGCGGCAAACAGGCAAGGTCAGGAAATTTAGTGGAATGGACTGGTACACGGGTAATCAGACAGGACTTCCAACACTCTCAAGACTAGGCAACGCACAACAACAATCTGGCAGAGAGTGCTGGGGGTGTATTCCTTATATAGGACCAGCGGCCGACAATAGACTATTTACCGGGGCGCTGGCCCTTTAAATCCAGACCAGCCATCGTGTGCGTGCCCTAAGTAGCGGGGACGCGCGTGGCAGCTGGGACAGGCAGGAGCAGCATGCACAGGAGCGTGGATGGGTAAGTGAGTCGGCGCCAGGGACCAGGCAGCAGGGGGATGGTCGCGGGGGGCAACGGCACCTGCGCCAGCCCCCATGACAGTACCCCCCCTTAGGTCTCCCCCTCTTCTTACGGAATTTAGACAGGAGGTCAGGTGACAGACTAGCCTCAGGTTCCTACGAACGCTCCTCCGGCCCGAACCCATACCAGTCAATCCGAAAGAACCGCTTCCCCCTCACTGTCTTCTCCGCCCGCACCTCCTTGACCTCAAAGATGTTATCAGCGTTGGCCACAGGAGAAGGCGAGAAAGATCCACGGGAGAAGCGATTCAGCACCACAGGCTTGAGGAGCGAAACATGGAAGGCGTTCGGGATACGCAGAGTAGGAGGCAAGTGGAGCTTGTAGGACACCGGGTTTAGTTGCCGAAGCACAACAAAAGGGCCCGAATACTTAGGGCCTAACTTATAACTGGGCACCTTGAAATGAATGTATTTGGCGGACAACCAAACTCTATCACCTGGCTTAAATAGGGGCGGAGGACTACGGTACCTGTTGGCCTGGACCTTTGTGCGAGCGGAGGCCCGTAGAATGGCCTGTCGCGTGACTTGCCAAAGTGCCTTGATATCCCGCACCTGGGCATCCACGGAAGGAACGTGACACGAGGTAGCCAGAGGGAGAGTCGGGCGGGGATGTAGCCCAAACACAATAAAAAAAGGAGAAGCTCCAGCGGACTCCGAGTCTAGTGAATTATATGAGAATTCCGCCCAGGGGAGGAGGTCAGACCAGTTATCCTGACGGGCGGATACAAAATTACGTAGGTAGGTGCCTAAAACTTGGTTAACCCTCTCTACCTGCCCGTTAGTTTGAGGGTGGTAAGCAGACGAGAAGTCTAGCTGAACCTGCAACTGACCACATAGAGCCCACCAGAATATCGAAACAAACTGGACCCCCCTATCCGAGAAGATATGCAATGGGAGACCGTGTAAACGAAAAATGTGCTGAAAGAAGTGCTGGGCAAGCTGGGGGGCAGAGGGCAACCCGGGCAGAGGAACAAAGTGAGCCATCTTCGAGAACCTATCTCTCACCACCCAGATGATAGTGTTTCCAGAGGAGGCTGGGAGGTCCGTAACAAAGTCCATGGCTACATGGGACCAAGGTCTTTCTGGCACCGGGAGAGGCGGAAGCAGACCCACGGGTCTGAGATGAGGGACTTTATGACGGGCACAGGAGGTACAGGCCAGGACAAAGTCTCTAACATCTTGAGCGAGAGTGGGTCACCAATAATAACGAGCGACTAGCTGCAGGGACTTATGGACTCCAGGATGACCCGCTGTTCGTGAGGCATGTCCCCACTTCAGGATACGGAGCCGCATGGCAGGGCGTATGTAGGTCTTCCCAGGAGGCAGATGTTGAAGGTCCACTGGGGCCGCCGTGAGGAGACGTTCAGGAGGAATCATGTGCTGCAGAGGCGGCTCCAAGCTCACTGTGTCCGAGGGTCTAGCGTCTGCTCTGACGTTCTTCCCAGCTGGCTGAAAGTGGAGAAGAAAATCAAAGCGGGCGAGAAAAAATGACCACCTGGCTTGCCGAGGGTTCAGTCGTTGGGCAGACTGCAGATAGAGAAAATTTTTGTGATCGGTGAATATATCGATGGGGTAGCGAGCTCCCTCCAGCAAGCGCCGCCATTCTTCTAAGGCTAACTTAATGGCCAGTAATTCGCGATCACCAATAGTATAATTATTTTCAGCTGGGGTGAAGGTTTTTGAGAAGAGGCCGCAAGTACGTAGTTTCCCAGAGGAGGACTTCTGTAGGAAGACAGCGCCTGCACCTACTGAGGAGGCGTCCACTTCTAGGACAAACGGACGCTGCGGGTCCGGAAGAGACAGAACTGGAGTAGAAGCGAAAGCTGATTTAAGACGATCAAAGGCTTCTTGAGCTTCTGGCGGCCAAGATTTAGGGTTGGCATTTTTCTTTGTAAAGGGCCACCAGCGGGGCGACGAGCGTGGAGAAATGCGGGAGGAACTGTCTATAATAATATGCGAACCCCAGTAAGCGTTGGATAGAGCGTTGGCCCACAGGTCGAGGCCACTGTAAGACTGCTGAGAGCTTCGAGGGGTCCATCTGGAGACCCTGATCCGAGACGATGTACCCCAGGAAGGGCAACGAGGTGCATTCAACAAGCATTTCTGCGGTTTGGCATATAACTGATGGTCACGGAGACGTTTGAGCACCTGGCGGACGTGGAGGCGGTGAGTTTCCAGATCAGGAGAGAAGATTAGGATGTCATCTAGGTAGACGATAACACAGACATAGAAGAGATCGCGGAAGATCTCATTGACAAAATTTTGGAACACCGCCGGAGCATTGCAGAGGCCAAATGGCATGACAAGATATTCAAAATGGCCATCTCTGGTATTAAAGGCCGTCTTCCACTCGTCGCCTTCATGGATACGAATCAAGTTGTATGCTCCCCGTAAATCCAACTTGGAAAAAAATTTTGCACCACGCAGGCGATCGAACAGCTCCGAGAACAGAGGCAGGGGGTATCAATTTTTTATAGTAAATTTGTTAAGTCCCCGATAGATATGGTCGAATCGATTCTAACGAAGTGGAATTCGTTTAGAATTTCAGGAAAACTTCGGTTCGGAACGAAGTTGAAGTTTGGGGTACTTCGGGTGAACGAAGTGTGCTTTTGATTGATAAAATGGCTGTGAGCACATGGCGCTACATGGGGCAAAGCACTCTGGGAGGAAGAAGGGCATAGCCTGCATGACATGTGCAGGAGATGAAGCCAATCAGAGACCGGCGGGATTCTGTGACGTCACCGCACTATATAAGTCCGGGCGCGACGCTGGGAGCTCATACAGCTCTCACTGTACTGATCAGGGAAGGTGCAATTTTCCTGTAGCATAATTCACAAACGAAGGTTAATTACAATTTTTTCTCTTGTTGTGTAGCGTAGAAAACACGCAATTGTAACACGCTACAAAGTTTAAGTAGTTTCCTGCTGCTCAATTCTTTTGCGCAATTTACATCAGGGGTTAATTAAGTGTTGTTCTGCTGCTGTTGTGACTCAAGAAACTGTCTTTTTCACCGCCAAAAAAAAATACAAATTTTCCCTTTTGCATAATTCACAAACAAAGGGTTTAATTAAAATTTTTTTTTTCTTTTTGTGTAGGTTTAAAAAAACACGAAAATTGTAAACGCTACAAAGCAAAATATTTTCCTGCTGCCAATTCTTTTGGCAAATTTACCCCGGGGGTTAATTAAGCGTTGTTCTGCTGCTGTTGTGACTCCAAAAAAACCGTTTTTTCACCGCGAAAAAAAATACAAATTTTTTCCTGTAGATAATTCCAAAATGAAAGGGTTTTTCATTTTTTCTCTTGTTGTGTATCGTAGAAAACACGCAATTGTAACACGCCCCCAAAAAACTGTAGTTTCCGCGCTCATTCTTTTGCGCAATTTAAAACCAGGGGTTAATTAAGCATTGTTTTTTTGGTGTGGGGACAAAAATAGACCGTTTTTTCACCCCCAAAAAATACAATTTTCCTGTAGCATAATTCACAAGCGAAGGTTAATTACAATTTTTTCTCTTGTTGGTATAGTAGAAACACGCAATTGTAACATGCTACAAAGCTAGTAGTTTCCGGCTGCTCAATTCTTTTGCGCAATTTACCTCCAGGAGTTAATTAAGCGTTGTTCTTGTGCTGTGGTGACAAAAATAGACCGTCTTTTTCACCGCCAAAAAATAAAATTTTCCTGTAGCAGTATTCATTAGCGAAGCATATTTAAATTGTTTTCTCTTGTTGTGTAGCGTAGAAAACACGCAATTGTAACACGCTACAAAGCTACTAGTTTGTGCGGCTCAATTCTTTGGCGCAATTTACATCCAGGGGTTAATTAAGCGTTGTTCTGCTGCTGTTGTGACTCCAAGAAACCGTCTTTTTCACCGCCAAAAAATACAATTTTCCTGTAGCATTATTCAGAAACGAAGGTTAATTACAATTTTTTCTCTTGTTGTGTAGCGTAGAAAATACGCAATTGTAACACGCTACAAAGCTAGTAGTTTCTGGCTGCTCAATTCTTTTGCGCAATTTACATCCAGGGGTTAATTAAGCTGTAACAGGTGAGTGGGTAAAGCAGGTAGTGGACCCACTGGACTACTGCCGGGCTTGCTCCGAGGGGGCGTAACTAAGTGGCCATTGGGCATGTGCATCTTCACAAAGCCTTTGGGGAAAGGGTTTGGGACTGACCCCAACAGCCACCAGGTGCTACCTCAGAACAGCCCCCGGCAGTGGCAGCTGACCAGAAAAGGCCAGAAGTGCCAATGCTAGGCACCAACAGGATAAGGGACAGAGACAAAGCAGACTAGAAGTAAAAATGTGCAGGTACAGAACAAACAGACAGACAGGACAAAACGGATGCCAAGCAAGAAGGTTAAACAGATGCCAAACAGGAGTATAAGCAAAAGGTAAAGGGAACAAAAAAATAGACAGTTTGAAGACACCAAGAACATAAGCAGAGACGAAAGCTAAACTCGGGCAAGAACCAAGGCATGACCAGGGCAGGAACATGGGCAGAGAACAAGGCAAGGAAACTCACAAAGACACAGACAGAGACACAAAGAGACCACATGGGCACACCGGACTGCTAACAAACAAGATCAGAAAACACAGCAACAGACTACACCAAGAGACAACATAAACAACAACAACAACAAGGATCAGGCAGGGAGTGTGAGGAGAAGCAGGCTTATAAACCCACAGGTAGAAGGGGATTGGCAGAGGAAGCCCAACCCCGCTGCACACTGTGGGAATAAAGGAAGGGAAGATGTGGCGCCGCCCTCTATAGAGACAGGGAATCCGGGCAGCCAAGATGGAGGAGCAGCATGGCCAGCAAGAGAAAGCCGCATAGCAAGCACAGGTGAGTAAGCAGCGGCTACAGGAGCGCACACAGCGACACTGCAACAGGAAATAGATCTGCGATAGGAACATAGGTAAAACTGCGGTTCGCAGCAGAGGCCGCAGCATAAGGACAGGAATGTGGCACGGACCGTGACAGTACCCCCCTCCTTAAGCCCCCTCCTCCTCCTCCAATCCACAAAATGGAAATTCCACCTAGGTCTGGGGACCGAAACAATCCGGGGCAACCCCAAAATCAAACTACAGGCTGCACAGCCCAGTATGGGGAATACCTAGGAAATGGAGGTGCACAGGAGGAACAAATGGGGCACTAGGCAAATGGGAGGGGAACCCAGGGGCGGGAAACCCTAAGCCCCCGGGGACTCAGAAGGCTCAGGGCGAGACCGTAAGCCACGGGGACTCAGAAGGCTCAGGGCGAGAACCCTAAGCCACGGGGACTCAGAAGGCTCAGGGCGAGACCGTAAGCCACGGGGACTCAGAAGGCTCAGGGCGAGACCGTAAGCCACGGGGGACTCAGAAGGCTCAGGGCGAGGGCCGTAAGCCAAAGGGGACTCAGAAGGCTCAGGGCGAGACCGTAAGCCACGGGGAACTCAGAAGGCTCAGGGCGAGACCGTAAGCCACGGGGACTCAGAAGGCTCAGGGCGAGACGTAAGCCATGGGGATCAGAAGCTCAGGGCGAGACCCTAAGCCACGGGGACTCAGAAGGCTCAGGCTAGACCGTAAGCCAGGGGGACTCAAGGGGGTAGTGGCAAACGTCCCAAACACCAAAAGACCTGCCAAAAAAAGAAAAAACACACTCCCAAATTACAAAAAGAGACAGCCAGAAACAAGACCTTCCATGGACCAAAAAACAGAGGGCAAAATGTCAGCGGAGTCCATGGCCTGATTCTACTGTAACAGGTGAGTGGGTAAAGCGGGTAGTGGACCCACTGGACCACTGCCGGGCTTGCTCCGAGGGGGCGTAACTAAGTGGCCATTGGGCATGTGATCTTCACAGGGGCCTTTGATGGTAAGGTTGATGACCCCCAACAGCCACCAGGTGCTACTCAGAGCAGTCCCCGGCAGTGGCAGCTGGGCCAGACAGGCCAGAAAGTGCCAATGCTAGGCACCAACAGGATAAGGGACAGAGACAAAGCAGACTAGAAGTAAAAATGTGCAGGTACAGAACAAACAGACAGACAGGACAAAACGGATGCCAAGCAAGAAGGTTAAACAGATGCCAAACAGGAGTATAAGCAAAAGGTAAAGGGAACAATAAATAGACAGACTGAAGACACCAAGAACATAAGCAGAGACGTAAGCTAAACTCAGGCAAGAAACCCAAAGGCCATGACCAGGGCAGGAACACCGGGCAGAGAACAAGGCAAGGAAACTCACAAAGACACAGACGGAGACACAAAGAGAAACCCCAAAGGGCACACCGGATGCTAACAAACAAGATCAGAAAACACGCAACAGACTACACCAGAGACAACATAAACAACAACAATCAAAAAAGGGTCAGGCAGGGAGTGTGAGGAGAAGCAGGCTTATAAACCCACAAGGTAGAAAGGGGATTGGCAGGGAAGCCGAACCCCGCTGCCACACTGTGGGAATAAAGGAAGGGAAGATGTGGCCGCCGCCCTCTATAGAGACAGGGAATCAGGGCAGCCAAGATGGAGGAGCAGCATGGCCAGCAAAAAGAAAGCCGCATAGCAATCACAGGTGAGTTAAGCAGGGCTAAGGAGCGCACACAGCGACACTGCAACAGGAAACAGATCTGCGATAGGAACATAGGTAAAACTGCGGTTCGCAGCAGAGGCCGCAGCACAAGGACAGGAATGTGGCACGGACCGTGACATAAGCTTTGTTCTGCTACTGTTGTACTCAGTAAAAGAAACTTTGTTTTTCACCACCACAAAAGAAATTCTGTAGCATAATTCATATCCGAAGGTTAATTAAGCCTGTTGGTGCTTTTATATTCAGTAAAATACACAGAGTTTTTAAACGGCACATACAAGTAAATTTTTCCTGCCCATTTGTGGAGCGCAATTTATATCCAAGGGTTACCAAGCTGGTTACTGGGTTCATTTGGAGTCAAATACAGGGTGTGTATTTATCATATACAGATATCTTCATCAAACAGTGTCTGTACATTTTAGAACAAACAGTATGTCAGACAGAGAGGTGGCAGGCTCTTCAACTGCGAGTGGCAGAGGCATAAACATTTCTGTAGCAGGTCGCAGCACAGCAAGGGGACGTCGCAGCAGGGGTCACTCGGTGAGGCCACAACTGCCGCTGTCATCTAGCTGCTGTGTACTGACTAGCAACCCAATGGTTCTTGATTGGTTGTCTAGGTCATCCACTTCCTCCCAGATGACATCTGACAATCCCAGCCAAGAGTCGGTGGGAACGTCAGACACAACCCTTAGTTGGAATGGCCCGGGAGCGGGTCAGCGGCCCTCACCTGTCCTAAACCCACCTCTGTCCCATCCGGTTCCCTCAGCCAGAGATCTACTAGGTGGTCTGGGCTCAGCGCCACTATATAGCGAGGTTGAACAATTTGAGGAGGGCAGTCACCCGCTACTTGGAAGCGAAAAAAAAAGGGGGGCCCAATTTCCCCTGCTTTTTTGCAGTAGGCGGAAAAAGTATTGATGTTGAGAGTGGCATGGAGGTCTTGTTGTGAGGGGTCGCCTCTTTTTTCCCAAAAGCCCGGTGATGGGGGAAACCCAGGGGGGACGAGGGAAAACCAAATGGGTTTGATGTTCCCAAACCCCTCTTGGGGGCCCGGGGTGAGGCAAGGGCTTCATCTTTCGTCAGGGGGGAAGAGGGCGTCAG
The DNA here is from genome assembly GCA_025379985.1 of Phyllomedusa bahiana. Taxonomy (NCBI): domain Eukaryota; kingdom Metazoa; phylum Chordata; class Amphibia; order Anura; family Hylidae; genus Phyllomedusa; species Phyllomedusa bahiana. The sequence continues at coordinate 34,017 of JAODAL010030025.1, read as the reverse complement.
CTTGCGCTCGGGCAGTGGTGAGCCAGCAAGGGGTCTTTTGTGGCCCTTTGATTTCAGCAGGATGCAGCAGTGTGGGTGGGAGCCAAGCGGCCAGGGGGTTTAAAAACCCCTTCGAGGGTCCAAAAAAAGTAGGGGGCCCCAGGGGCTCGGGCGAGGGGGCCGCGGCGGAAAGAGTTCATCAGTGCGGACCGGTTGGCGGTAAAATCCGTTTATCGGGGGTTTTGGCAGTTCTTTGTTTTTTAAGGCCCGGGGGAAAGGGACCCAAAATAGGGGTTTAAAATGTAAAATTCTGTAAGCAGAAGTGAAGCGGGGCCCCGGGGGATTTTTAAAAACGTTTTTGGGAAACCAGGGGCCCTGGTCAAACATGCAGGGGTCACCTTCGGGGGGCCTGGGAGAAACGGGGGCTCATTTGTGGTGGTCCACCCTGCCGCCGGAAAGCAAAAGCAAAAGCAGCGGCCCAGTGGCCGTTTGGAAATTGCGCCGTCAAGGTCCCCCACCTCGGCAGAAGGGGGCTGTTTCTCTTTGACACCCTTTTTCCCGGCCAGTTGCTCCTACTCCTCGCAAATTCATGGCGCAGCAGTCGTTAAAGGGGTTGGGCGTTTTGCAAAAGACCCCAGTATGGCCAAAATTTCCCGAAGGTCCCAGAACCGGGCCCCTTTGTCCTGTCCAGTTGTTGGTACTGCGGGCCCTTTCCCCTTTAAAAAATGGGGGGCTCTGCCCCATTCAGAAAAACTAATGGTTTGTCCCCGAGCCGGTTTGGAGGATTTCCAAGCCGAAAATTTTTTTCCCCAAAAAGGGCAAGTACAGCATTCATAATTTGTAGAACGGGAAGGTGGGCCAAGCCCTTAAGTTTTTCGGTTTGTTCCCAAGGTGCCGGCAGGGGGGGGTTTTCGGGAGTTTGTAATACGGTAAGGGCGGAATTGCCCTTTACCGGCCCCCCACTGGGTGAATGGCTTCCGGCCCAGGCACACCCAATTTGGGGAAGGGGGGACGCCGCCTTTCCCCTCCACGTTGTAAAAACTGCTCCCCGTGCCCCAATGTCGCCCTCCTCCCCCTCCACCACCACCCCCTTTCTCAGCCTCCACAATTTATTCTTCACCCTTCCCATGTGTGGGGCACAGGGGGGTGTAAAGGGGTTTAAACCTGGCTTGCCTGGCGAACGAAAGTCACACGGGGGAAAACTGCCCCCGCTTTTTTTGCAGAAAGGGAAATCGATGTTTTTGGGGTTTTCCCTCCGGGGGGCCAAACTGCAAATGGGAAAACCATGGTGACGGACAAGGGGGGAAACTTGGTGCCCGCGTGCCCGAGGGGGGGATGGTCCATGCCCCTTTTGGCCAGGGCCCGGCCTGTTCAATTTGGTTTGTGAAAAGGTTTCCTGAATTTCTTCCCGTTCTTAGCAGATTCTGAAAAGGGGCCGGGTCCCTGTATGCCCCTTTATCCATTCGTAAAAAAACCCAGGATCCCCTTCCCTTTGGTTGCCCCGGCCCAAAACGGCCCCCCCCACAACACCTCTGAATGCGATGTTTCCACCCGCTGGAATACCAGTTTTGCACATGTTGGACCGACTGTATGAACGGAAAAAGGCCATTAACGATTTTTTGATGACCCAGGCGGGACTAAGTACTCCCTTGAAAATTTTGATGTCACCCGTGGTAGCTCATGGGAAAAACCTGCCGTTTGTTGGGGCCCAAATTCGAGGGAGCAAGTTTTTTTGTCAGTCCCAGGCTAGGGGATGAAAAATTTCTTTCCCACTCCTTAATTTCCGGGAAAACAGTTGCTAAAAATTTGTTGGGCGGGGGGAATTGGGGGGAGTGGGACTAAAATCTCGGGGCCACTTGAGCCCGGGTTTGGGGACTGAAATGGAGGGGGGGGAGGAGGAGGACTTTGGGGAAGCAGAAGCTTTGCCCTGGTAAAAGGGAGTGGATTTTTTTCCCCCGGTGACAAGAGGGGAGGAGCAGGAGAAGCTGGAGGAGGTGGATGGAGATGAGGAAAGCCCGGGCAGATGACCCCAAGCACCTTTGGCGTATGCAGTGGAAATGGAGACAGGGGCCCTCTGGTCCTTGTGCAGATGGCCCCCCAGCATGTTATTTGCCTGGCTAGTGACCCAAAAAGTCCGCTCCGGCGGGGGGGATTTTATTCTGGCTCTCCCCCCCCTATTTTGGGCCCTCGCTTCCGGGGCCAAAATGGGGGCCTTTTTCCCATTTTTTGAGAGGGAGGGGAAAAAATCAAAAACTATAGGGAAATCCTCCGTAATTTAGTTTGGGCCCCTGCCTTTTGGGGCGGCATCGTCCCTCCTTGAAAGGTTTTGGGCGGGGGGTTCCTCAGCGCTCACGTACTACTGCCCCGGTGGTGGGGGAAAAAAGGGGGAAAAAGCTGTACCAGCTCCATTTAGCAGTTTAAACCCTTTGTCTGGAGTCAAGATGAGCGGGTTCCTTCACCCGCCTAGTGGGGGAGGGTAGTCGGCCCGCAGCAGCAGCGAACCTGGGAAACAGTCCCGAACCCAAAAGGGTGGTGGCCCACTTGGTCACTCCCGCCACCCGTTTAAAATTCGTGGACTACTGGGCAGCCAAACTGGGTGTGGGGGCCGGGGGCTTGCCCAGTTTGCGTGGGGAAACTTTTTCCCGCCCGGCCAGTTGTGTGGCATCAGAAACGGGTTTTGGGGGGCGGCGGCGGGGGGGGGCCTGGGTTTGCCCAGGAGAACCCCCCTTGTCCGGGAAATGTGGAACGGGCTGACCTTTTTCAAAAAGAATCACGGTGGATTCGGCCAGGGGTTTCCAAACACCCAAAGCCTTAGGCGCCAGACACATCAAACCTTTACGAAACCCCCCTGGGGAGAAAAGGTCTGGGTTTCCCAAAATTCCGCCTAGCCATTTTTCTGTTTCCGCCCCCGGTGTTTCCCACCCCTCGCTGGCAGTTTCTCCTTTTGCCCAAAAACCCTTTTTTACCAGGGACTGGGTTTTCCCCCCACCTCCCACTGTGTCTTTTTGCCACTGTCTGACCTTTTATGCTTGATGTGTGGGGGCCTGCCCCCACCTTCCCCTTTTGTCATTGCCCCCTTGTGGCCTACTCCGTTTTTTTCCACCCCCAATTTTATTTTTGCCCTGTCTGACCCCATGCTGCTGGATGCCGTGACCTACCACTGTGTTTATTGTCCCAAATCTGTGGCCCCTTTTCTCCTTTTTTTCCCCCTCCCGAATTTTATTGTGCCATGTTGAAACCCCATTGCTGCTGCTGGGGGGGGGCTGCTGCCGGTTTACCTTTCACCTGTGTCATTTTGTTTTCCCCCCCTTGGTTCCTGATCCCAAAATGCTGCCCTGTGTGCTTGCTGCCGTTTGGGCCTACAAAACTTTGTCATTGTGCCTTTCTGAAAAACTTCTGTCCCGTGGCTTTCTGCCCCTGACCTACCAATGTGTTTATTGTCCCACTCGGGGGGCCCTACTCCTGTTTTTGCCACCTCCAGAATGTGATTGTGTCACTGTCTGACCTAATGCTGCTGCTCTGGCTACTGCCGTGACCTACACACTGTGTCATTGTGCCACTCTGTGGCCTACTCCTGTTTTTGCCACCTCCAGAATGTCATTGTGCCACTGTCTGACCTCATGCTGCTGCTGCCGTGACCTACACACTGTGTCATTGTGGCACTGTCTGACCTCATGCTGCTGCTGTGGCTTCGGCCGTGACCTACATACTGTGTCATTGTCCCACTCTGTGGCCTTCTCCTGTTTTTGCCACCTCCAGAACGTCATTGTGCCACTGTCTGACCTCATGCTGCTGCTGTGGCTGCTGCCATAACCTACACACTCTGTCATTGTGCCACTGTCTGACCTCATGTGCTGCTGTGGCTGCTGCCGTGACCTACACACTGTGTCATTGTGCCACTGTCTGACCTCATGCTGCTGCCGTGACCTACACACTGTGTCATTGTGCCACTGCATGCGGGGCCCCAACGGATAATCTCGCCCGTGTTCCAGTCCAAGGTCGGAGCATGGTCTTGCAACCAAGGAAGGCACAGGATTATTTAGGAAGAGGAGTGAGGCAGAACAAGAAGTTTCAGAGTCTCCTTGTGTAGGGCGCCTATCTGCAAAGTGAGAGGCGCAGTGCAGAACCGAATAGGCATTCGCCCCTGACGGAGGAGACAAACATGGGTTTCTGCAAAGGGGTCACTGGGAGACGAAATTTGGAGACCAGAGCTTGGCTGACAAAATTTCCAGCAGACCCCGAATCAAGAAAGGAGGTGGCTTGAAAGGTGCTGTCTGGCGAAATTCCACAGAGTACGGGAATGGTCAGACGGGGAGAGGCCGCACTGACACCTAGGGATGCCTCTTCTGCGAGCCCTAGGTGCGAGAGTTTCCTGGGCGCACCGGACAGTCCCCAATGAAGTGGCCAGAACCGCCACAGTAGAAGCATAGCTGCCTCAGACGACACTGCAAGTGTTCCTCCTGGGTCAGGTGGGCTCTCTCGACCTGCATGGGTTCGTTCTCAGGAACCACTGGCGGAGGAAGTGGAGGTCGTTGGAACACGGGAGCCAAACGAGGTAGCCAGCGTGGTCGGGCGACCTCCCATTGGAGGCGGAGCTCTTGTTGTCTTTCGGCAAACCGAATATCAATTCGGGTAGCTAACCGAATCAGGTCGTCCAGAGAAGATGGCAAGTCCCGACCAGCGAGCTCGTCTTTAATACGCCCTGAAAGGCCTTGCCAAAAGATCGCCACCAAAGCCTCATTATTCCAGTCCAGCTCGCAGGCTAGGGTTCAGAACTGCACAGAGTAGTTACCCACAGTGGAGTCACCCTGACGGAGCTGGAGCAGAGCTGCGGCGGCGGAGGAGGTGCGGCCAGGTTCCTCGAAGACTGTGCGGAACCCCTGGAGGAAGGTTTGTAGATTTGCCGTCAATGGATCTCCTCGGTCCCATAGTGGAGTGGCCCAGGCCAGAGCTACGCCCGTTAGGAGGCTAATTATGAAGGCCACCTTAGCACGCTCGGTAGGGAATTGATGCCCCAACATCTCAATGTGGATGGAGCATTGACTGATGAAGCCTCTGCACTTCTTTGGGTCTCCATCATAGCTTGAGGGAAGCGGCAGATGCAGAGATGGTCCCGGTGCAAGAGCAGGTGGCGCCATGGCTGCAGGAGCAACTGGTGCTGGCGTGGAGGCGGCAGCCGCAGGTGGAGGTAGACGGACCGCAAGGTTGTGCATCATGGCTGTGAGCTGGTCAGTACGCTGGCTCTGCTGAGCGATGGTCGTCGTGACGTCCCGGAGTTCGAGCATAGGTACCCTGGCGGAATCCATGGCCAGATTTCACTGTAATGGTTCGGAGGATTCGCTGGACCACCGCAAGCGATGATAGTTAAGCCACGCCAGGGAACCGGAGTCTAAATAGCCCCCAGTATTCACCAGAGCCCGCCGCAAAGCGGGATGGACTTGCTGCGGCGTGAGGCTACCAGGTCGCTACCCCTGACGTGACTTGCTCGCGATGGCGGCCAGGGTAATGCGTGGTACAGAATCAAAATCCAGAGGCGTAGTCGGGGACAGGCAGGAGGTCAAGATGGGCGGCAGAGGTTCGTGGTCAGAGATGGGCAGAAGGTTAGGGCAGGCGGCAAAAAGGCAAGGTCAGGAAACGTAGCGGAACAAACTGGTACACGGATAATCAGACAGGACTTCCAACACTGTCAAGACTAGGCAATGCACACCAACAATCTGGCAGAGAGTGCTGGGGACGTATTCCTTATATAGGACCAGCGGCCGGCAATAGACTAATTATCGGGGTGCTGGCCCTTTAAATCCAGACCAGCCATCGCGCGCGCACCCTAAGCAGTGGGTACTCGCGCGGCGGCCGGGACAGGCAGGAGCAGCGTGCACAGGAGTGTGGATGGGTACGTGATCCGGCGCCAGGGACCGGGCAGCAGTGGGATGGTCGCGGGAAGCCGCGACACCCGCGCCAGACCCCCTGCGAGCAGGGGGGCGGCCGCGGGGGGCGACGGCACCCGCACCAGCCCCCATGACAAATATAATCCACCTGTGTGTAATCAAGTCTCCGTATAAATGCACCTGCTCTGTGATAGTCTCAGGGTTCTGTTTAAAGCGCAGAGAGCATCATGAAGACCAAGGAACACACCAGGCAGGTCTGTGATATGTTGTGGAGAAGTTTAAAGCCGGATTTGGATACAAAAAGATTTCCCAAACTTTTACAATTTAACACCTCCAAAGAAAAAAAATATTACTCTTCATTTTTCTCCTCCTCGCCTTACAAAAGCATTTTTTGTTTTTATTTTTCCACCTATATAGACATATGAGGGCTTTTATTTTGTGGGACAAGATGTACTTTCCAGTGGTGTTATTCATATAACCATATAATATACTGGGAAACTGCAACAAAATTAGTGGGGCAAAATTTTAAAAAATGTACTTGTGCCATGTTTGCGGAAGTTTTGTTTTTGCGGTGTTCAATCTTCGGTAAAAATGATGTTATCTGTATTCTACAGGTTAATACGCATATGGCAATACCAAACATTTAGGGTTTAGGTTATGTTTTGGTACCGTAAAAAAATTCCAAACATTTTCTATATTTGAAATTTGCAGCGCGGCGCTGTTTTGTGCGACCAATAACTTTATTGTACACCTACGGATGTCTGTGAGGGTTAATTTTTTTGCGGGCTGAAGTGTACTTTTTATTGCTAGCAGTTTGGAATGCATGCAACTTTTTTGATCACTTTTCAAAAGTTTGGGGGTCACTTAGAAATGTCCTTATTTTTTAAAGAAAAGCACAGTTTTTTTCAATGAAGTTAACATTAAATGAAGCAGAAATACACTCTATACATTGTTAATGTGGTAAATAAATATTCTAGCTGCAAATGTCTGGTTCTTAATGCAATATCTACATCGTGTATGGCCCATTCCCAACAACCATCACGCCAGTGTTCTTATGGTACATTGTGTTTGCTAACTATGTAAGGAAGCTATTGGATATTTTGAACACCCTTGAAAACCCTTGTGCAAGTATGTTAGCACAGCTGAAAACAGTTTTGCTGATTAGAAAAAGCTACAAAACTGACTTTCTTTTGAGGAAAGTTAGAATCTGGAGCATTACATTTTTTGGGTTCAATTAAACTCACAAAATACCAGAAAAAGAGGACTTTCATGTGAAACTCAGCAGTCTATTCTTGTGCTGAGAGATGAAGGCTATTCCATGCGAGAAATTGCCAAGAAACTGAAGATTTCCTACAATGGTGTGTACAACTCATTTCAGAGGAGAGCACAAACAGGCTCAAACCCAGAGTAGAAAGAGAAGTGGGAGGCCGTGCTGCAAAACTGAACAACAAGACAAATACATTAGAGTCTCTAGTTTGAGAAATCGATGCCTCACAAGTCCTCGACTGGCAGCTTCATTAAATAGAAACCCGCAAACGCCAGTGTCAACGTCTACAGTGAAGAGCGACTCCGAGATGCGGGCATTCAGGGCAAGTGGCAAAGAAAAAGTCATATCTGAGACTGGCTAATAAACGAAAAAGGTAATATGGGCTAAAGAACACAGACACTGGACAGAGGAAGATTGGGAAAAAAGTGTCAAGCATGGTGGAGGTAATGTGATGGTCTGGGGTTGTTTGGTTCTGGTAAAGTGGGAGATTTGTACAAGGTAAAAGGGATTTTGAACAAGGAAGGCTTCCTCTCCATTTTGCAACGCCAAACCATACCCTGTGGACAGCGTTTGATTGGAGCCAATTTCATCCTGCAACAGGACAATGACCCAAAGCACACCTCAAATTATGCAAGAATATTTAGGAAAGAGCACAGCTGGTATTCTATCTGTAATGGATTGGCCAGGGCAGTCACCAGATCTCAACCCCATTTAGCTGTTGTGGGAGCAGCATGATCAAGCCAATCCAACTTGTGGGTGGGACTTCTGAAAGCATGGGGTGAAATTTCTACAGATTACCTCAGCAAATTAACAGCTAGAATGCCAAAGGTCTGCAATACTGTAATTGCTGCAAAGGAAGCATTCTTGGACGAAAGCAAAGTTTGAAGTAGAAAATTATTATTTCAAATAAAAATCATTATTTCTAACCTTGTCAATGTCTGGACTATATTTCTATTCATTTTGCTCATTTGATAAATAAAAGTATGAGTTTTCAGGGAAAACACAAAATTGCTTGGGCGACCCCAAACTTTTGAACGGTAGTATATATATATATATAAATATATTTCAATTCATTATAGTCAAAGTAGTACAATTTAAAAGTTTTGGGACAAATAGATAAATAAAGCTTACCAATATAACCAAATAAAATGTACACAACAAAAGAATAAACAGAATATTTCAGTTTTTTTTTTTATTAAATAAGTTAATAAAATTGTATAACATAAAAAATGCATGGAGAGCAATGTAAAAAATAAAACAGATTTTAATTGCAATCCATAAAAAAATTACACAAATAAAATACTGTTATACATATAAAAAATCATGTATAAAAAATGCACACTGAAACAACATCTCACACAAAAAACACACTAATAAAAATGATTTTATATATCATATAATTGGCTGTGTAATTAGGTATTGTATATAAATAGTAAAATCTACAGAACAATAGACATTTAATTATGCATAAGTCAATGTGTTTGTGTTAGTTTGGGAAATCAGAGGAGCAGATAATTTACCTCTTGAGAATATTATCAATTTTTCTAAATTATTTAAATATGGTATTTCTTTTCAACCAACTCGTTGTACAGCTTTCAGTTGTGCTGCTTTTTTAACCAGAGAGACTTCTGCAAAATGTAATTTCTCTTTAGCCTTATAAATCTTTTTTTTTCTTTTCTATAACAGCTTACATTTCTTACAATGGTTCCCTACACATATTTGGGTGGATAAGTATTGGTATAGCAAATACTAGGCACAGACATTGAGGTATTTGGATAGCTGGTCAAGATACCTTTCCATAGAAAGTCCCCTATTTATTAAGACTAGTGTTTCTGGCAGTCTAAATAAAACTAATGGAGCGATTTCTGTCAAATTTTAAGGCCTGCTCCATCTATTACATTTAGCAAATCTGTGCTTGCTAAACTAAAATGGTTTCATATGTTTGTCTTATACTTGAAGACCATGACTTCCCCATGAAAATTACACCAACTTTTCTGCACCTCTGCAAAATTTGGTAAGTCAAAATTTTAAGAACTTTTTTTTGTGTTGAGCAGAAAATTCCTAGGAAGCTGAAGAAATATAGTGAAAAAAAGTGATCCATAAATGTACTGTTATGATACAAACTTTTTTTTAGAAGCAAATTCATACATGTACATTTCTTGCTGCCATAACTTTCAAGAGAAGAGAATACAGCTGATTTAGGCTGGCGTCACATGTAGAGTTTTTGTTTAGCTAAACTCAGAAGTGAATCAAAAAGAAAGCCGGTGTGGGAAGGAATTAGCAATTTCCCTCCTTTTGTTGCATCCACTCTGTATTTGGCTAAAAATAAAAGTCAAACATTGCAGAATACATGCATGGCATTTTTAAATTACATTGTAAATGTTATCATTGCATGTACAATACATTTTAAATTCCTTTATTTTGTAAGACATTTCAGGCCTAAATTCCAACTTCAAATCCTCTGAAGTTACCAATACATATGCTTTTTTATACAAATTAAATAATTCTTATCTTTCTGTAGTCGTGTTCTTTAGACATTCCTGAGGAAGCCGGACTGCTTGGGGTTTGAACAATTTTGCTGAATCATAGGGAAATAGATCAACTATAATTCTCTATTTATTCAATTACTACATCATGCAAGACAACAAGACAAGTATCTATATTGGAGAATTTACAATGATTGGATTTGAAATATCGCGCACATATAAAACCTTCATGTTTGTTGTTTTCTTGGTAACATACATTTTTACAATTTCTGGAAATTTTCTAATTATAACTTTGGTATTTACATGTAAGCAACTTAATAATCCCATGTACTTTTTTCTTAGCAATTTGTCTGCATGTGAAATCCTTTTGACCACAAATATCCTCCCCAACATGTTATATTTACTAACAGTAGATCAAGGTCTAATATCTGTTTCACAGTGTCTCATACAATTTTACTTTTTTGGAACTGCAGCGACTACTGAATGCCTCCTTCTTGCTGCTATGGCCTATGACCGTTACCTGGCCATCTGCAGTCCATTACATTATACCTCAATCATGAACCAAAGATTTTCTGTTTGTCTTTCCATGTGTATCTGGTTGGTGGGTTTAATGGCTACCATTGGAACAATTATACTAATGAGCAGACTGCAATTTTGTGACACTAATGTAATTAATCACTACTTCTGCGATCGTGAGCCTATCTTAAGCCTTTCCTGTTCAGACACCACTGAAGTTAGAGTAGAAGCTCTTATTTTCTCATTTTTAATTACATTATGGCCATTTATAGCTGTTATCTGGTCCTATGTTAGAATTATTCTTACTATTCTCAAAATGACTACATCAAAAGAGAGGTATAAAACTTTTTCCACCTGTAGTTCCCACCTGATAGTGGTATGCATGTATTATGGGACATTAATCATTATGTATGTGGTTCCTTCCAGCGGAGAGTCATTTAATATTAACAAACTGCTATCTTTGTTGTACATTGTGGTTACCCCATTGCTTAATCCAGTAATATACAGTTTAAGAAATCTTGAACTGAGGAATACATTGAAAAAATGTGTGAGAAATCTGATAAAACCTAATCTGTGATTTATCATCTGAAATGGTTAAACTTTATTTCCATGCTTTGAAAAATACAACGCCAATTCCAAACTAGTAGGGACAAAATGTAAAGAAAACAAGAGTACAATGACCTGGAAATCTCTAAAATCAATATTTTATTCAGAACATGGAACACATAACAGAAGTTGAAAGTCAGACATTTTCCCATTTCATTGGAAAAAATTAACTTACTAAGAAATTGTTAGCAACACGTTTATAAAAAAAAGTGGGCAGAGTCATGTCCTTCATTCTATAGCATCCCCTCTTCTTCTGTAAACATCTGGGAGGTAAAGACACCAATTGCTGGCGTTTTAGAAGAACAATGTTGTCACACTTTTCCGGATTGTATGGCTTTATAATGCTCCAAGTGTTTCCTATTGACATTGATGGATTGCTAGCTTGGCACTTTGACTCTTCTTTTGCAAAGCCATGCCTTCAAGATGCATAAGTTGCTTACAGGCACTAATGCAACTCCATGCAATCAGAGATTCAGGATTTTGAGCTGTGTGCTAAAAACAAAATGGAAGTGACCTCTCCTCTTGAGTCTGCAGGAAAAATAATTTAACATTTTGGATACTGTTGATATTTGGCTTGTTCTTTGCATCATAGAGCGTTAGCTTGCATTTGTAAATTGCACGGTGAAGTATGATCACAAACAATGATTTCTGGAAGTATTCCTAACCCAATGCAGTGATTTGCATGATGAATCATGCCTGTTTGTAATGGAGTGCCACCTTGGGGCCCATAGATCAAGAAAATCCAATATTGACTTTCAGTCTTATTACTTGTGTACATGGATTTTTCCAGATACTCTGAATCTTTTGAACATTTACATAATGTAGATGGTGGGATATCCAAAGTTTTTGTATATGGTTATAGGAACAACTTTCTTGCCTGAGCTGCTTCTGACGGCATTTAGAAAGATGGTTTACAGCTGCATCATGGACCTAGGAGCCTGTCAGCAGGAGAAGACCCATTGACGTATAGAAGAGTTTAATAGACCTTTTCTGTGTCTTGGAAGGAAGTCACTGTGCAGAGAAGGGGAGAGGGAGAGCTGTAACCCTTTAGTGAATGGTGGATCCTCTGCTATCCTTACATTACTATCTTCTATTAAAGAAAATTTGTCACCATCATAAAAATGTAACATACTATATTGCCTTTGTTTCTCTTGCTTTCCTGATCCTAATTCCTTTTTCTTTTGTTCCAAAGTGGCTCAAAATTAATAAATTGACAACTGGGTGGTTACCCACTTTGAACTACGCATGAATTTTATTTGCACTTATAGAGGTGTATGAGAGAGGGCAGATTCAGAGAATCCTTAGAAGTGTGATCTTACTCTTCCCTCCTCACACAGTAGGCCAGCAGCTCATCACTAGCAGAAGGGAGGCAATATCAGCAGCATGGAAAAAATTGTGACATCACACTGTCCTTTTCCCCTTGCTGCTGGTTGTGTGTTATGATATAATTGGGGAAAGTGGCATTTGTGTTCTTTGTTTATCTTAATAATTATTATCTCTGCTTGGTCTTTCTGTAATACGGGGAACTCAAATCATCTGTTGTTTGATGTTATGTTATATGAAGTCACATATCATACAATTTAAATAGCATTGCCAGAGATGTAAAGAACTTAAAAATTATTTTGTGCCATATGTGAATTAGGTCGGTAGCAGCAGTGACCAGAGGAATGGGAGTTTGGGGTTGAAACAGACAAAAACTATGTATAAACAAAGATCTTCATGAGTATTCAGAAATAGTTAGCTTTCTAACACTGGGCCCCAAAGTAAAAATACACAGTTAAGTCACACTTTTATGTCCACCAGAAAATATTTAGCGTAACCCCCCAACTTCAGCAAGGACAACAGCTAGACAGGCTGGAAGTGACTGCAGTGCAGCCCACAGCTACTAGATGGGTAGTAGGAGAGGATCCACACACCATGAGCAAGGTGGTCGTAATGTTGTTCAATTGGATGCAAGCCTGGGGAAATAGAGGGACAAAAAATTTATTGGAAGACCCTCCCCCTTTCAGGGGAGCCCATCAATGATTGGTGTATTATCGCAACAATGAATCTATATCCAAACCATTAAAGGTGTTTTACCTTTAAAAGGGGGGTTCATTTTTGTTGGTTTTTTAAACTGTACAATTTTTGACTGTTACTTATTTTACGGAAGATTTTTACAGGGCAAAAAATACCACTTTCAAAACATATAACGCCACATACATGCTTCAAAACCCCTGGGCAGTTTACAGTACGGGGCCCCAACCCCACTTAAAAATCAATCACACAATGGGGAGCCGCCTCTATTATTTTATTAAAACTTATAGCAACTTATTTCATACTTCCCTTTTGAAACAAATATTTAAAAAAGGGTTTTCAAAAGTACAAAAGTGGGATACTTAAGTTCAATTTTTGTGGTAACCCAGTGTTGAGCATTGCTTTTGGGTTCGAGATCGATCGATAGTCGATGTCGGCCCTATCGAAAATTTTTGATGTGAGCATCGTTAGCGCGATGCCTTAAAGTCAGGGGGGAGCAACAACCCTTTTTATTACACCCAAACAAGGTGGAGAAGCTGAAATTAAACTCCAACAGTTAAATGGGGATACGTGCTACATCTTAAGGCAACACACTTTGGTTAACAAGTCACAGAAAAAAAGTTCACATGACCATTTTACTTATCCTTGTCTATGTACCACAGCCTGACCCTTAAACTTGCATCACCCACAAATTAAAAAGTGCCAAGAAGGCAGTATGATTGAAACATCACATATATGTTACTTGAACTGGACATTGGAATATCCCTTGTCCTGGAAGCAGCAAGCCCCAAACCTGCATGACCCCCACATTTAAAAGTGCCGCAAAAGGAGTATTTCAAACACCATTTGTAGTTTCCACTGGACATTGACTATACCTGTCTGGGTCACAGCATGAGGCCCAAACTGCCATGACCCCACATTTAAAAGTGCCGGAAAAAGGAGTCTTTCAACCACCATTTTAGTTCACTGGACATTGACTATACCTGTTCCTGGGCCACAGCATGAGCCCAAACCTGTCATGGGACCCCCACATTTAAAAAGTTGCCGGAAAAGAGTCTTTCAACCACCATTTAGTTTCAATGGACATTGGACTATACCTGTCCTGGGAAAAGCATGAGCCACCAAACCTGCATGACCCCCACATTTAAAAAAGTGCCGCATATAAGGAGTCTTTCAAAACACCATTTGTTTCTAACTGGACATTGACTTACTACTGTTGGGCCACATCATGAGTCCCCAAACTCTGCATGACCCCACCACATTTAAAAGTGCCGGAATAAGGAGTGTTCAACCAATTTGGAGTTTCACTTGGACATTGACTATACCTGTCCTGTGGCCTCAGGCATGATCCCCAAACCTGCATGACCCCCACCATTTAAAAAGTGGCCGGGAAAAAAGGAGTCTTTAACCACCATTTTTAGTTTCACTGGACATTGACTATACCTGTCCTGGGCCACAGCTGAGCCCCAAACCTGCATGACCCCCCACATTTAAAAAGTGCCGGAATAAGGAGTCTTTCAAACCACTCACTTTTTGTTTCACTGGACAATTGGACTATACCTGTACCTGGGCCACACGCATGAGCCCCAAACCTCTGCATGACCCCCACATTTAAAAAGTGCCGGAAAAAGAAGTCTTTCAACCACCATTTTAGTTGAACTGGACATTGACTATAACCTGTCCTGGGCCACAGCATGACCAAGGGCCGGAGTTACAGTGGGTGCAGTGAAAGCCAGGTGGCGTAGTCATTCTATTAACCAGCTGGTTTAAATGCCTGACTGACGCAGACAACGAAAACTGTCGTGCTGAAGAGAGTGCGGAAGCGGAAGTGTGAGACGCCAGCCTTCCTCTGTACACAGCTCATACATGGGAAGAGCTTCCCCTCCGTATGAGTGTGGACCCAATTGAGCTTCACTTGGAATTATGGTGGTTAACGCTCCTGTTTACAACAGGTGCCCCTTTATCTTGGCATTCTTTTTCTCATTTTACTCAACGTGCTGAGGAAAATGTCTCTGTACTTTGCTTCTCTGTCCGTGCTCCATACTCCAGTTCCTCTGAATAACTCTTACATCTGGTCAAGTTTTCCTGTACTGTCCCTTGTACAATTCAGAGGAATTTTTTTAACTCTCATTTTGTACATGCAATTTTTTAGTACTTTAATTCTAGTAAAAAACATGATGTTTAAAATAGGTTGGAATCCCACCATGTCTTTGTTTCTCTTTATTTCAATGTATTAAATTGGATTGTCTCAATACAGGATTGAGAGCTTATGTTAATGATCTTGCAAAAACAAGTCATTTTGCAATATGTGTCCATTTACAGTGTCCTACCTATTCCTGTTTCTGCAGCCTCCATCACCCTTGAGCCACTCTTGACAATTGTGAAGAACTAAATGTCTGTTAAAACAAACATTTTTTAGAATAGGAACTGAATTGTATAGCGGCATGTCACAGCAAATGCCCCCAAAAATTCAAAGCATGACCCTTGAGCCACTTTGGTCAATTGTGAAGAAACAAATGTCTGTTAGAAACAACATTTTTTTTATTTCAGGACCTGTAGTATTGATGCATTTCAAAGCACCATGACCCAATAAAATTATAAAAGACTTCTCAGCCACTGTTAAAAAATTGTGAGGGAGAAATGCCAGTTAGAAGCCACATTTCTGTTACAAAAGGGACCATGATTATTGCTGTATCTCACAGCTACATGACCCAAAAATTATAAATTTGATTCTCAGCCACTAGTAAAATTATGAGGGAGAAATGCGCATTAGAAGCCACATTTCCGTTCCAAAGGACCATAAATTATAGCTGTATCTCACAGCAACATGACCACAAAAAATTATAAATATGACTTCTCCAGCCACTATTAAAAATTGTGAGGGAGGAAATTGCCAATTGAGTCACATTTCTGTTCAAAGGAACATGTTTATTGCTGTATCTCACAGCAACATGACCCCAAAAAAATTTCTAAATATGACTTCTCAGCCACTATAAAAATTGTGGGAAAAAAACAAAGAAAAAAAAAACTGAGAAATGCCACTGAGGAAGTCACATTTTTCTGTTCCAAAGGACCATGATATTGACTGTATCTCACATCTACATGACCCCAAAAATTATAAATATGACTTCAGACACTATTAAAAAATTGTGAGGGAGAAATGCCACTTAGAAGCCACATTTCTGTTCCAAAGGACCATAATTATAGCTGTATCTAACAGCAACATGACCCCAAAAAATTATTAAATATGACTCCTCAGCCATATTAAAAATTGTGAGGGTGAAATGCACTTAGAGCCACATTCTGTTCGGAAGGACCATTATTATAGGCTGTATCTCACAGCACATGACCAAAAAATTCTAAATATGACTTCTCAGCCACTATTAAAAATTGTTGAGTGAGAATGCACTTATAAGTCACATTTACTGTTCCTAAAGGGGACAATGATTATTGCTGTATCTCACAGAAAATGACTCAAAAACCATGTGACAATGCGAAAATCTCTTAAGATAAAGTGAGTAATGAATACGGTGTTGTCATGAAACCTTGCTGTCTTTTACAGTCTCCCTCACAGCAAAACCAGCAAAACATGAACTCGTTGGGAATAGCAGAATTATAATTGCAGTATGAAAATGATCATTTTAAACAAAAGTTTTCAAGTGGACCATTTCTGTTTGAAAGGAATGTGAAGTAGACTGGCAACTAATCGGTGACCCTCCGGCAATTGGGGCAACAACATCATCAGAGATCCATGCCTGATTCATCTTGATGAAAGTGCAAACGATCCCACATTATTGTGGCAAGCCGGATGCGTTTGTCTGTAAGGATCCTCCAGCTGTGCTGAAGGTCGATCAGATATGAAGCTGCTGCTGGGCAGGACCAACACATGTTTGGCGTTGACGAGCCAGTCGGGCCATTCGTCCATTTTGGATACCCACGAAGTCTATTGGGTCCGGAACACATGCAAAAACATCGGTTGTTGAGGCACGCCAGATAGTCGTGCACCATGATCTTAAGCTGACTCTCTGTGTGTTGGATGTGTGCCCTGCTGTTGCATGCGTTGGTGAGGTGGTAAACAAAGATTGGCAAGAGGTCACCATTAGGCTTCTGCCCCTTGCATGCTGCTGCGCTACGCCTACTTGGCACCACTGCTGTCACGTCGCTGATGTTGTTCCCACCGTGACATCTTGGGGACACGTGAAGCAGACGCCAAAAGTCCAGGATGTCTCCGGTTGACAATCAGCAAGGTCTCCATTTCTGAAGTTTTTACTCTCTATTTGGGTGGGTGGAAGGAAAGTGCTTGATTTTTGTGTGTACCGGGGATCCAGGAGGGTGGCCACCCAGTAAATGTTGTTCATGTTGATGGCCTTAATGTGAGGATCATGTTGGTGGAAATGGAACATCAAGCACTCATGTGAGAGATGGAGCCTTTATTTCCACAGCTCTGGGTCGAGGGCCCATCTAGCCAAAATGATCTTCTCTCATCTTCATCCTCCGCCGCAAATTCGCGCCAACCTATTTCCAACGGCAGGGGACGTCGGTTACATCGGTGTCTAGGATTACCTCCTCCTTCTCCTCCTCCTCCTCCTCCGCTGCCTCGCACAGCTTCACAAAGCCCTGACTTGCAAGTAGATGATGCTCCCTGAGAGCTGATGCGCCACCTTGCACTAGCTCTGGACCCCGAACACTGCCTAATGATGACCGATGAAAATTGTGAAACTGTCAGCATTGTGGATTTGACGGGAGAGAAGGCTGTGTGTCCATCTGTTGTCCGTCTCCTCCTCCATCGCCTGGTGGGACCTGTTGTTTCAGAGTGTCCAACGATCGTTCCAGAACTAAGATCACACAATGCTCATGCTGAGACAAGAGCATTGTCCGCACTGACCATTTTGGTGGCATTCTTCTCAAAATGGCAAGGATGGTGCGAGCTCTTTCACCTGCCTCCATCTCGGTGGTTCAACACCCCGAGGTCCGTACCGCTGCTTGTAAGGCATGTGTCACTTCGTACTGCGTATTGGCATTGCGCTGCTGCCACAATCGCATGGAGCATGTGAGGGTGGATATTCCAGAGTGTTGCCACGTCAACAATGAGACGGTTGACGGGGAGCAGAGCTGACGCTTGACAACGCACGCCAGAACGGGACGAAAGCACTGGAGTGCGAACGGCGCGCGAAGTGCGAACTGACCTCGAGCCTTTCTTCAGCATTGATCAGTCCAGACCCGGGTAGCTCTTTAAAATTTACTGGACGACTAGGTTCTTGCCATGTGCCAGGGAAGGATGTGCTCCAGCCTATCCGATCTTAATGTCGGCCAGCAGATTTAGCCCCTTATCGCACACCACCTTGCCTGGCAGAAGGATTCTTGTCACCCAGCCAGCGCTCTGTCTCGTTGCTTAGAGACCGTCCACAGCTCCCTGACCTGTGTGTGGACGGTCTCCAAGGCAGATTTCATTCACACGGCTGGTGTCTATGGGCACTTGATGCCACCAGAGGACCTTGGGGGAAAGAGCCCTGCACCATCCCTGTGGTTTTGAAGAGCCGTGCGCGAGCTGAGAGAAACGTCACCCCCAGTGATCCACCCCCGCTCCACCAAGTGTGCTGTCACAGGATATAGCGGCTGGCCGTGCTCTTACTGGTCTCATGTGTTCGGGGTGATGGACGCTTGTTTCCGGCATCAGTTGCAGACAAACTGTGCTTGTAATTTTAGATTGACACGTGGATGGCCAGGGCAGGGACGGCTTGTTCTGGCAAGAAATTGCCTGCTCGGCATCTGGTATTGGGGGTCAAGCGAGGAGCCTATGACGTGGCGGAACCATCTGTTGTCCACCAGACGGAAGGAACATTTCCAAGGCCAAAAAGCCTGGCAAATGCGACATTTCAGGCTTTTGCTTTGGATGGTTTGGGTTAAAGTGTTTCTTCTGATTTCCCAACCTGGAAGACAGGGAAGGCTGGCTGCTAGGACTGGCCGCTGTACGGCGCTGCAGGTCGTCATAACTGGCGGAAGGAGAAGGGCGTAGGATGGGTCTCTGGTGGTTGCTGGTGGATACGAGGGCGGATGGTGGAGCTGAGGCGGAGGCTGATCCCTGATCATGACTCTGAGGACATGGGCAGCTGAGGAACGCTTGGTGGTGGCGGAGGAGAGGAGGCGGAGACAGAGGGTGTGAAGTGGTTGCAGGCCCGGCGGTCGGTATGGCCTTTTTTGGCAAAGTGTTCCACTCCATTTCAACTCATGCATTCGCTGCTGTGACTAGACATGTTGGTGGTGGTTAACCACTTAGGTCTTGCCTCTATTATGCGTTTTACGGGCAAAGGCGGCATATGACATCGCTGGGTGAATCAGAGGCGTGCTCAAAGAGGCCCAGCTGATGGATGTCCTGGACCTTTTTGACGGCGATTAGCGAGGAGCGGGGTTTGCGCTGACCGTGGATGGCGGATATCCATTATCAGCGGACTTCTGCGGGACAGCCCTCTCCATTTTTGTGCGGGACCCGTATTGACAACTATCCCCATCGTCTTCCTCCTCGTACACTGATGTAGCGCTCGCAAGCAATTTCTGCGGAAAAGACCAGATGGATCCGCAATGTCGTCATCATCATTCATCATCATCTAACACAGGTGACTTGGTCGTCCTGACTTTCTGCATCCAGTAAGCTGCGGGCTACAATCAAGGGGAACTGCAAGGCGTTTGACGACGCCCGGGATTTTTGCCGATTGACCGCTGTCCTTCACCTACTCTGATGGCCTCAAGTCAAATGGGCGGTCAGAGCAGAGAAAATCATCCTTTTTGGCCTCTTGATCTTTTACATGCCTCTGACCCCAACTCGCTTTTGTCATCAAAGAGGTTCTTCAGAAATGGATTATCCACAGTGGTGGGTACACGAGTTGACATTTGGGCTGCTTCATGTTGCGACAGATGATGATGATGCTGATTGACGACATTTGTGGCCGTGTGACTGCGGAGGAAGAGGAGGTAAGACTGCTAGATGCAGGTTGCATTAAACAATGAAGGACAGGATTGGCGACGATGTTCGTTACTTAGATTCACAGGGCCTGACCCAGCGATGACAGGGCCTGACGGTCTGCAACTGACGATCCGCTGCAGGTTGTCGCCAAGCACTGGAAGGAGCACCTTTCTCTGTACCTCTACCTCCATGTGCTCCTCCCTCTTTGCTCGGCTTACCATCTGCATTTCGCTCCATGTTCAGAAATATTAAAAATTTGAGAAGGTATGTGAATAGTTTTGGCATTCTCTTATTAAACAGAAGGCAAATCACAGCTATCTGTCAAATTCCTTAATCAAAACAAATCTGCTGGATTCAAATTTAACTGCAAGGTGTCTATCAACAAATCTGGACTGGGCAAAAGTCAAAAAACACGTATCTGTTAAGTTTGTGGTATAATAAAACGGGTAATTTTAGCACCTCTCAATTCACTGTGGCGTTTTCTTTGGTGCCCCCCCCCCCCCCCCAACATCCCCCCCCCCCACCACCCCTCCCCCCCCCCCCCCCCGCCCCTCCCCCCCTCCCCCCCCCCCCCCCCCCCCCTTTTATCCTATATAATTGCTTTTTTTAAGATTTACGTAGATGCTGCATCAATGAACAGTGCTGGGTGTGCAAAAGTCCAAAAACACGTAACTGTTATGTTTTGATATAATAAACGTTATTTTTTGCACCTTTCAAATTCACCTGTGGAGTGAATATAAGAATTGCTGTTTTAAAGATTTTCGTAGATGCGCGTCAATGAAACAGTGCTGGGTGCGCAAAAGTCAAAAAACACGTAAACTGTTATGTTTTGATATAATAAACAGTACTTTTTGCCCTTTCAATTCACCTTTGGTGAAGTATATGAATGTGTTTAAGATTTTACGTAGATGCTGCGTCAATGAACTGTGCAGGGTGGCGCAAAGTCAAAAACACGTAACTGTTTTGTTTTGATATAGTTAAATCGGTATTTTTGCACCTTTCAATTCACCTGTGGTGAAATATAGATATTGCTGTTTTAAGGATTTACGTAGATGCTGCGTCAATGAACAGTGTGGGTGCGCAAAGTCAAAAAGCAAGTAATGTATGGTTTTGATATAATAAACGGTATTTTTTGCACTTTCAATTCACCTGTGGTGGAATATAGAATTGCTGTTTTAAGATTTACGTAGATGGCTGCGTCAATGAAACTGTGCTGGCGTGCGCAAAAGTCAAAAAAAACGTAACTTTAGTTTTGATATAATAACTGTATTGTTTTGCACCTTCAATTCACCTGTGGTGAATATAGAAAATGCTGTTTTAAGATTTAGTAGATTGCTGCGTCAATGAACAGTGCTGGTGCGCAAAAGTCAAAAAACACGTAAAACTGTTACGTTTTTGATATAATAAACGGTATTTTTTGCACCTTTCAATTCTTCCTGTGGTGAATTTATGAATTGCGTTTTAAGATTTACGTAGATGGCTGCTGTCAATGAACAGTGCGGGTGCGCAAAGTCAAAAAAACATGTAACTGTTATGTTTTGAGTATAATAAACGGTATTTTTTGCACCCTTCAATTCACCTGTGGTGAATATAGAAATGTGTTTTAAGATTTAAGTAGATGCTGCGTCAATGACAGTACTGGGTGCGCAACAGTCAAAAAGCGTAACTGTTATGTTTGATATAATAACTTGTATTTTTTGCACCTTTCAATTCACCTGTGGTGTAATATAGAATTGCTGTTTTTAAGATTTTTTAACGTAGATTGCTGCGTCAATAAACAGTGCTGGGTGCGCAAAAGTCAAAAAACACGTAACTGTTATGTTTTTGATATAATAAAAAACTGTATTTTAGCAACTTTCAAATTCACCTGTGGTGAATCTAGAATTGCTGTTTAAAGATTTACGTAGATTTGCTGCGTCAAGTGAACAGTGCTGGGTGCGCAATAAAGTCAAAACACGTAACTGATATGTTTTGATTTAATAAACTGTATTGTTTGCACCTTTCAATTCCACCTGTGGTGGAGATAGGAATTGCGGTTTGAAGATTTACGTAGATGCTGCGTCAATTGAACAGTGCTGGGTGCGCAAAAAGTCCAAAAAACATGTAACTGTTATGTTTTGATATAATAAACGGTATTTTTTGCACATTTCATTCACCTGTGGTGAATATAGAATTGCTGTTTTAGATTTACGTAGTGTTCTGCGTCAATGAACAGTGCTGGGTGCGCAAAAGTCAAATAAACATGTAACGTTATGTTTTGATATAAATAAACGGTATTTTTGCACCTTTCAATTCACCTGTGGTGATTATAGAATTGCTGTTTTAAGATTTACGTAGATGCTTGCGTCAATGAACCAGTATGGGTGCGCAACAGTCAAAAAGCACGTAACTGGTTATGTTTTGATATAATAAACTTATTTTTTTGCACCTTTCAATTCACCTGTGGTGAAATATAGAAGTGCTTGTTTTAAGATTTACGTAGATGCTGCGTTCAATAAACAGTGCTGGGTGCGCAAAAGTCAAAAACACGTAACTGTTATGTTTGATATAATAAAACTGTATTTTTGCACCTTTCAATTCACCTGTGGTGAATATTGAATTGCTGTTTTAAGGTTTAACGTAGATGCTGCGTCAATGAACAGTGCTGGGTGCGCAAAAGTCAAAAAAAACGTAACGGTTATGGTTTGCTATAATAAAACTGTATTTTTTGCACCTTTCAAATTCACTGTGGTGAATATAGAATTGCTGTTTGGAAGATGTACGTAGATGGCTGCGTCAATGAACAGTGCTGGTGCGCAAAAGTCAAAAAAACATGTAACTGTTATGTTTTGATTAATAAACGTATTTTTTTTGCACCTTTTCAAATCACCTGTTGGTGAATATAGAATTGTCGTTTTAAGATTGTACGTAGATTTGCTGCGTCAATGAACAGTGCTGGGTGGCGCAAAAGTCAAAAAACACGTAACTGTTTGTTTTGATATAATAAAACGGTATTTTTTGCCACCTTTCAATTCACCTGTGGTGAATATAGAATTTCTGTTTTAAGATTTGACGTGGATGCTGCGTCAATGAACAGTGATGGGTGACGCAAAAGTCTACAAAAACGTAACTGTTATGTTTGATATAATAAACTGTATTTTTTGCACCTTTCAATTCACCTGTGGTGAATATATGAATTGCTGTTTTAAGATTTACGTAGATGCTGCGTCAATGGAACAGTGCTGGTGTGCGCAAAGTCAAAAAACATGTAACTGTTATGTTTTGATGTAATAAACGGTATTTTTAGCACACTTTCAATTCACCTGTGGTGAATATATGAATTGCTGTTTTAAGATTTACTTAGAGTGCTGCGTCAATGAACAGTACTGAGTGCGCAACAGTCAAAAAGCAACTGAACTGTTATGTTTTGATATCATAAATGTATGTTTTGCACTTTCAATTCACCTGTGGTGAATATAGAAATTGCTGTTTTAAGTTTACGTAGTGCTGCGTCATATAAACAAGTGCTGGGTGGTGCGCAAAAGTCAAAAAAACACGGAAAACTGTTTTGTTTTGATATAATAAACGTATTTTTGCACCTTTTCAATTCACTGTGGTGGAATATAGAATTGCTGTTTTAAGATTTACGTAGATGTGCGTGTCAAATGAACAGTGCTGGGTGCGCAAAAGTCAAAAAACACGTAACTGTGATGTTTTCGACGTAACGGTATTTTTGGCAACAAACAAAACCTGTGCTGAACTACAAGATGTTCTGGTTGTAGATTAAGTGCAAGGTGGATACTATCATCAGTCAATGGTGTAATGGTAAAATTGATAAACACCGACTCTGAAATGTATTATGATGTAATAAAAGTGGAGTTTTGCAGCTAACATAGAGACCTGCAGTTACTTAGAAATGATGTTTATCCAATTTAAGTTCAGGCTGCCCAATATTCCAGGAAATATTTCAATAGCAAACTGATAATTAATAAAGATAGTCCACTACAATGTCTACACTAAGTCTTGGTGAACTTTTATACAGTGTTCTTTAGAGATAGAGCTTGTCTGTGTTCAGCACGCGGGGCCCCCCCCCCCAGCTCCACCGCCGTGAATTTTACAAGGGGTAGATCTCTGCTGTTAAAATTCTCTAGCTAACTACATAAAGGTTCAATCCCTAATCTAAACTAAAATGAAGGTTCACAGTAATAGTAGAGTTTCTCTTATGCAGAAAATAGACTAAGTTTCGCTGAGCTGTTTGGCCACAGCAGAACAGCAGGTCCTTTCCCTATGAGTCGCTGAGAGACACTGAGGCTGAAACAGAAACGCTTGTTCTTTGTAAAACGAGGTCATGTGATTTTTCAGCCTATCGCAACCACATAATCTCCCCAGTCATGGACGTCGCACACACAATCTCCCTGCTCTATTCTGTAATCTGATTTGCTGGCCGCCAAAATTACAGGAAGCGCCGAAAAGGCGCGATCTTAATAGATGATGCACAGATTTTAACCTTAATTATCGCATGATCTGGAAATTTCGATCACCATAAAAACCTTGCCGATTTCAACTTTGTCGATAAAAATCGCTCAACACTAGTCACATGTTGTTGGCTGACAACACTGTTTGGAGTGTTTAGCAACATACATTGTGTTCAGCCCTAGACGTGTGACCACTACAGCCATTCAATGTTTGCAGCAGTGACGGTGCGGTGAGTAAAACTGTTTTTTTTTTTAAGTTTTATTAGGACAGTAGTGTGCTTTAAATCAATGAATAGATAAATAGCTGGACATCCCCTTTAACCTGCTGCTTTTGCAAAAATTCTGGCAAAACTTGCAACATGACTGTAATAAGTGATTAACGTCTTAGGGTCAGTCTCCACTTCCAGGTTATTGGTCGGGTTTTCAAATCCGAAAGCAGTCTGAAAACCGCCCATCATCCATCCCCATAGACTTTAATAGAATATCCTTGCAGCAGTCCACACTGAACGGATTTTCATGCAGACGGTTTTTTAAATCACCGGCATTCCAAAAAACTTTCAACATGCACAATCTTCGGTCCGGTTTTCGGGCAGACGATGTGCATTTGAATGATTGAAGGAGATGACGATTCTGCAAACTGCGGACAGATCCGTCCCCCAAATCCATTTAACAGATCACAAAATACTGTCCGGAGTCTTAAGACAGAATCTGACCGGTATTTTGTCACTGCCGTGTGGATCAACCCTTAGATTGCTGTATCTTTAATACTATACCACTTATAAAGCCTACTTCATTTATTCTTGGGTCTTTCTGTAGCTGCCGTCTTTGTAAATTTTCATCATCGCACTAAAATTATGCTTCCATCACTGAACCAAAAGTGACGACTGAGGAGCAGCTGTGACAACATATACAAAAGATTACTGCAATGGTTTCTGTTGTATAAAAATTGAGTGAATTATGTTTGGTATAGAACAAGCAACATATAGATGGAGCAAAGATGATTCAGCAGAGATGACGAGTTGCGGCACGTTATCCTATGTCATCAAAAGCCATAGAAAGGAATTGAGTATATCCAGATAAAGTTCTGTACCAGGAGTGTAATAATGTATCAAGTGTCAAGTTCAGCTTTGCTACGTCTGTTAATATTTTTTTAAATTCCTATAGTCCATCCTAAAGTTGCTGTTTTTATGGCTGCAGTAGAAACCTTCTACTCTTACAGCAGAGGGGTTCTCCAGATCGGTTACATGGGTGTAACTATTGCCATAGCAGCTGCTATAGAGTCAAGAGGTTGAGCCGATCAATCTGGTACCAGAACATTGTTCCTTTTCTTAAAACATGTGTTTTATTAGATACAACTGAAACCAGAAGTTTCCCTCCCTCTATATAAAGCCCCATCTGCAGGTTTTTCCCTCCCTCTATATAAAGCCCTATCTGCAGGTTTCTCCCGCCCCCTCTATATAAAGCCCCATCTGCAGGTTTTTCCCTCCCCTCTATATAAAGCTCCATCTGCAGGTTTTTCTCTCATGAAATCAGAATAAACCTTCCCGTTTTTAGGTCAATTAAGAACAAAAATGATTTCTATTTGACAAATGCAGAATAATGAGAGATAAGTTTAAGGCATTTTTATTACTTTCTGCAAAGTCAGCAGTTTCCATACACTGGGATGACTCCGCCTTTACACAATTTGGGACCGCCCATATGATGAGGTCAGGTCTCTGGAAGCTTCTGGTTTATTGGCAACATCTGAGTTAATTAGAGACACAACTATAGATGTATTTTATAGCACACCAGAAACACACTGCTTCTGTGTGTAACATCACGGGAAAGTCTAAAGAAATCAGCCAAGATATCAGGAAGAGAATTGTGGACTTGCACAAGTCTGGATCATCCTTGGGTGCAATTTCCAGATACCTGAAGGTGCCTCGTTCATCCAAACAAACAATTATACACAAGTGGAAAAAAGATGAGAATGTCCAACCTTCATACCACTCAGGAAGGAGACGGGTTTTGTGTCTCAGAGATGAATGTGTTTAGGTCCGACATGTGCATATCAACCCAAGAACAAAAGCAAACTACCTTGTGAAGATGCTGGCAGAAGCTGATAAGATTGTGTTATTATCCACAGTGAAACGAGTACTGTTTCAACATGGACTGAAAGGCCGCTCTGCCAGGAAGAAGCCATTACTCCAAAAAGAACATAGAAAAGCCAGATGCACAGGAACAAAGACCTACATTTATGGAGACATGTCCTGTGGTCTGACGAAACTGAAAAAAACTAAAATGTAATTGTTTGGCTATAATGACCATAGTTACGTTTGGAGTAAAAACGGAGAAGCTTGGAAGCCTAAGAACACCATCCCAACTGTGAAACACGGGGGTAACAGCATCATGTTGTGGGGTTGTTTTGCTGCAGGAGGGACTGGTGCACTTCTCAAAACAGATGGCATCATGAGGAAAGAAGATTATGTGACAATACTGAAGCAACATCTCAAAACATCAGCCAGGAAGTTAAAGCTTGGGCAGAAATGGGTCTTCCAAATGGTTAATCACCTGAAGCTACTGCCAAACTGGTTACAAAGTGGCTTAAGGAGAACCAAGTCCATGTTTTGGAGCGGCTGTCACAAAGCCCTGATCTCAATCCTATTGGAAATTTATGGACAAAGCTGAAAAGGCCGGGGCGAGCAAGAGACCCCCAAACATGGCTCAGTGACACCAGTTCTGTCAGGAGGAAGCGGCCAAAATTCCTACCAACTATTGTGAGAAGCTTGTGGAAGGATCCAGAACATTTAAACCCAAGTCCTACATTTTAAGGGGCCAAAGCCCCCAAAAAACTAAAGAAAGGGAAGGGAAACTTTCGACTTTGTAGAAAGTAATAAAAAACCCTTTAAAAAATTCCCCCTCGTTTTTTCTGCTTTTGGGGGAATAGAAAAAAATTTTTGGGTTTCCCAAATTTGCCCCAAAAACGGGGAAGGTTTTTTCCTGATTTCATTGGGAGAGGAAAAAAACCTTTCAAGGGGGTTTTTAAATTTTAGACAAAAGGGGAGAAACCTGCAGATGGGGCTATTATAAAGGGGGGAAGGAGACGTTTGGTTTTAACTGTAAAATTGGGAAAAAATCCAGAGTGACAAATACATAAGGCTAAAATTTAAAAATAATTGAAAAGAAACGGGCCCCATCCTCATGATTTTTAAAATAACATTTTCGTTTTCCCCGGAATTTCCCCAAATTTCCCTTTTTTTAAAAGAACCCCCAAAAAAAACCAAACATAGATTCAGGCTTGCGGGGTGCCCGTGCTGTGGATCCCGTTTTCCCCTTAAATCCCCTCAGATTAAGAAATTTGCATTTATTCCCCGGCCCGGGCCATCAAAAAAAATTTTGGGGGGCCCCTTTAAAAG
Organism: Phyllomedusa bahiana; assembly: GCA_025379985.1. Lineage (NCBI taxonomy): Eukaryota > Metazoa > Chordata > Amphibia > Anura > Hylidae > Phyllomedusa > Phyllomedusa bahiana. Next base: position 6,452 of record JAODAL010030025.1, on the reverse strand, counting down.
GCGGAGCGTCGGGAACCTCCCCCCCCCCCCCCCCGGCCACCCAACCCCCTGCTCCTCCCCTCCCTCCCGGCCTTTCCCAACATAGCCCCCCCATCCCAAAACCCAACGCCACCCCCAAAAAATTTACAAAAAAATTTGGGGGTCACAAGAAAAATTTTGGGGGTCAAAAAAAAAAAAAAAAAAATTGCAATTGTCCCCTTGTTTTTGGATTTAGTTCTTGCAGGTTTATACAAAGTCCAGCAATACCCCCGGCATTTCACCATTTAATTTACTAGCCAGCCAAAAACCCCAGACCAATTTTCCAAGCAACAAAAAATTTTAAATTCTAAAAAAATCCCGGGCCCACCATCATACCAAATCCCTGATTTAGACCACCATAATTTTTTGCTAAACCAGAAAACCCAAGCCCAAATACCCAAAAAACAACAATATAAAACACCTAATAATACCGCCACATCACACCACAACTCCAACAAAAAAATACTAAAATAATACCACCATAAGCATTAAAAAATTTAAAACCCATCAAAACCAAAAACCCAAATATTTCCTCCATACGGGTTGACCCTATATTTGGTTTAAAATCCCTGTACAAAAATTTGCTCTGCAAATATTTGATTTAAACTTTTACGCCTCTCAGGTGACGTCTTGTCTGGGGATTTCTTTCATTTTTCTCTTTTCTTCTCAAATTGGGGTTCCAGCCCTCCTTTATGATTTTCCCCGCCCAAATTTCCTCGTCCCGTAAATTTACAACAAAAAACAACTGAACTCCTCACTTTTTTTTTATCTTTCCCCCAAACTGAGTCCCCCTCCCCCCATGTACAAACTCCCATTTATAATGGCCCAAATGGTAAAAAATTCCCCCCTGGAAATATGGGGCTCCCCCAGTGGGTTATTTGGTAAAAAGGGGGGCCCCCGGGGCATTTAGTTTAACATCCACCGGGCAGTAGCAAGGAAAAGTTTGGGGGAGACGTGGAAGTTTGGGGGCCCCTGGGCGGTGGTTTGGGCCAAACCCCCTGTAGGTAGAATAGGGTCCTTTTGTAGTTTAAAGGTCCCCTTTAGGCAAAAATAGCCCCCCCCTTTAAAAAAAAAAAAAAAAAAAATTAGGGCCCCCTTGGGGCAAATAGTCCCCCCCTTGTAAAATTGGGGCCTCCTGTAGGCAGAATAGCCCCCCCCCGCTGTAAATTGGGGCCCCCTTGTAGGCAGAATAGCCCCCCCCCTTTAGATTGGGGCCCCCCTTAGCAGAAAAGCCCCCCCCCGCCTGTGGGCAGAAATAGGCCCCCCCCCCCGAAAAATTAAGAACCCCTGTAGGCAGAATATTCCCCCCCTGTAGATTAGGGCCCCCTGTGGGCAGAATAGTCCCCCCCGTAATTAGAGACCCCGAAACCCAGAAAAGCCCCCCCTGTAGATTAGAGACCCCCCTGTGGGAAAAAATAGCCCCCCCTTAGATTAAGCCCCCCTTTTAAAGGCAGAATGGGCCCCCCCCCAATTCTTTTGGGGCCCCCGGTAGGCAAAGTTCCCCCCCAGTTTTAAGGGCCCCCTGTGGGGCAAAATTTCCCCCCCCAACCCCCCCCCCCAAGAATTAAGCCCCCAGAAAGCAATTTTTCCCCCCCCGCCAGTTTTTTAAAGGGCCCCCTTGGGAAGTTCCCCCCCCCCCCCAGTTTTTAGGGCCCCCCCTGTGGGCATACCCCCCCCCACAGTATTGGGGCCCCCCTTTTAGAAATAGACCCTCCCCCACAGTATTAGGGCCCCCCTGTGGCGAAAGAACCCCCCCTCCCCCCCACATTATTAAAGCCCCCCTTGGGAATACCCCCCCCCCAGTTTTTAGGGCCCCCCCCTGAAGGCATAAAACCCCCCCCCACATTAAAAAAGGGGCCCCCCTTGGGCAAAAGAACCCCCCCCCAAAATTTTGGGGGCCCCCCGAAAGGATAGACCCCCCCACGGGAAAATTGGGGCCCCCCCTTTTAGGCATAGACCCCCCCAAACAGTAAGGGGCCCCCTTTGTGGGCATAGACCCCCCCTCACAGTATTGGGGCCCCCCTGTAGGCATAGACCCCCCCCTCCCCCAAAAGTTTTTAAGGCCCCCTGAAAGGCATACCCCCCCCCCCCCAGTTTTAAAGGGCCCCCCCCCCCCCTTTGGGGCATAGACCCCCCCCCCCCCAAAAAGAAATTGGGGCCCCCCTGTAGAAATACCCCTTCCCACCCCCCCACAGTTTTTAGGGCCCCCCTTTTAGGCATGGGCCCCCCCCCTCCCCCCAGTATTAGGGCCCCCCGTAGGCATAGCCCCCCCACCCCCACAGAAATTGGGGCCCCCCTTTTAAGCATGGGGGCCCCACCCCCCCCTCCCCCCCAACAGTATTAGGGCCTCCCTGTAGGCCTGGGGCCGGGAGGGGATGGGCCGGGGCAGGCACCCCTTCAGGGAGGGGCCCCCCCGGCCGGCTCACTGCCACTGTGACAAATCATCAACTTACATTTGCGCTTTTCGCGCTTAACCCCGAAGTGGGCCCCTCCCCCTTCCCCTCTGCCCCGCCCCCGGGGCTGCTTCTGCCCGGCGGGCGGATGGGAACAGTTTGAAAAAGGGTTAAAGGGCCCCCCCGGAGCTTCACAAATTTCAAATTATTCTGCACACGCCCCCCAAAGACAGAGAGGGGGGGGGGCCCCCGGCCCCGGCAAAAACACCCCCAGGGAAACATTTTAAATTTAAATCGAAAAGGCCGAAAACCCTAAAGCCGGACGCGGCCCCCCCCCCCAGCACCGCCCCGGGCTGGTGTAGCAAAAAGGGGAAAGGCCGGAGGGGCTGTAACCCCAAAGCACGCTACCCCCTTCCTCCCCCTCCCCCCCCCGGACCTTCACCATTTTAGCCGGGCTCTACATTGGAAAAAAAAAAAAAAAAATGGAAAAAGGGCCTGCTTGAAGGGGGCCCCCCTTTAAATCTCTTCCGGGCACGGACGGTGTACGGTTTTTGCCCCCTGTACGGCGGGCCGGTTATTAAATCTTTTAAAATATTATTTACCATTGTTTATTCAAGGGGGCGGGGGAACACTGTGAGGGGCCCCCAACCCATTTTAAAATTAAAAAAAGTTTTTCCTCGTCCTTATGTCTGGGATTTTTTTGTTCAATTTTCCCCCTTTTCTTCCTTTTATAGAGACCCAGGGTTAAGGGAAAGTAGCCAAACTTTTTTTTCCCACAAATGACAACTACCCTGAGGTCAACAAGAACCAAAACAGCACAACCCACTGAGCTCACCAAAAGTATGGGATAATTCTAAGACTTTTAATGTATTAATCTTTGTAACTCAAGTACTGTCCAAGATCATAGATTTGTGTTAGAAGAGGCTGGAAGGCAGTGCATAGTCACCCCAACTTTGGACCCTTTCCCTCCCAAGATTATGAGTTATGCATCAGGAATCAGAAGATCTCCACTTAAGATCTGTTTTGGTACCAAGAATCGATGCTGAGGCAATTCCCGATGCCATGTTAGATTTGCACCAGTAATAAAGTGATATAGCTCTCGTATACCCCGGAAAAGTTTTGTTCATGTGTTTCCTTGTTTAGTGATGCCTCCACCCAGTCCATTTTCATGCTGTATGAAAGTTTTTCCAGGAAAAGCCTGAAGGGTGGGGGGGTCTCATGTATCCAGGCTCGGACTGGCCCCCAGGTAATAGGGGAACTCCCTGGTGGGTCCCTGGGTATGGTGGACCCTTTTCAGGGAGAATGTCAGAGAAAAAGGCCCGGTTCACACGGCTTATTGCCGTCGAAATTGCGGGACATATTTCGCCCCGCAATTACGCCGGCTGCCATGCAGCGGGGGCGGGGCGGGGGGCCGGCAGCTCGCCGGTCCCATAGACATGCATTACCAGCGGCGCGTACACACTGTAAATAATTGACATGTCACTTTCTCCCCCCGCTAAGCGGATTCCACGAGCAGGGAGGAGAGACGGAATCCATAGTTCTCTATGAGAACTGTGGATTACCGTAATGGCTGGGACGGATTCCAGCTGTATTGCAGTGCAAATACGGCGCGCAATACGGCTGCAATCCGTCCCTGCAATAAGCCGTGTGAACGGCCCCAAAGAGGTAGGAGAACAAAGAGTAAAGTGCAGTCTTGTACAGTACCTGTAGAATGAGCCCCAAGAATGAAGACCACTAGTGAGCCCCAAGAAACCAATTCATCTGTTGAACCCCAAAAATCCACTTCCTTGGGTGGCCCCAGAAACTCGTAGTATCCATGTGTGTAATACTGTTTTAATGCCAACATTATTCCTTCTTGTTGGGAACAACTAGTTGGTGGCTTTCCGCTCTGCTATGTGGGTTTCCTGATATGTGGCGCTATTAATTTTACCTTAATTATTGCTACTTTTGCTGTTGTCTTAGTTTGCTGTTATTATGTTATAGGGTCCCATCTCCTTTTTGCTATGGGGCCCTATGAATTCTAGTTACACCCCTGACTGGTTGCTTGCAGATAAAACCGCATTTGTAATAGGTGTACTGTATGTGTCTTGGACTGCACTGTAGCTTGTACCTGAAGACCCTTCTAGAGACAGATGAGTGAAGAGCATGACGTTTCTAAGGGTCAGCAGGTAACATTGCCCTGCGACATTACAATGTGATATTTTTTGGCAAAGAAATATAACAAGATGCAAAATTCAAATGCAAGAGAAAGCAAAGCACATACACATGATAGACCCAGGAGAGATGGTGAAGAAAGAAAAACAGATTTACTGCAGATCAGGTGGTCGTTCGGTGATTTTGCCACAGTTTGAGCAACCAGCACTTAACCAGTGTAATTAGAGAAATATAGTTTATCTCTCCCAAGAACAGTGCCACACCCCCAGGTTGTTTTTTGGATAGAAGATTTTGACAGACCCCTTTGGGGCGGTCGCATGTTTCTGCCACAAGTGACTACACAGGTAAAAATCTTTAGGAGTTATAAATGTGTACTTCATACAGCTTTGTACCGCCCCCCGCACTTCCCCTGAAATCAGGCGCAAAGTGCCGCGGGCGCTCTGTAATGCGCTTGATATTGGAGTACGGGAGGTTTTAAACTAATGCACATGGGGCTGCGCTAAATGTCGGGCTGAAAAGACGCTGGATCTCTGGCGCAGCCACTTTTTTACAGTCCCCCTCACTGTTTAGGCAAACACCCCTGACCTTTTCATACCAGCTCCTTGGTTTTAATATTTTGATCAGACCATCTTCAAACAATGTGTAGTGCCCCCCAGGAGATGGCAAAGAGGGAGACGAGCCTGACTGGTTGAGGTTGGGAGTAGTTGCCACGGCACAGGTTCCAGACTCTCCCCTTGGGCAGCCTATAAGGAGAGGGATGAAACCTAATCATTAATGTCTTAACAATTCGCGGGGTTACTCCCTCTTGTATGGGGGGGGCAGTAGGGGGCCCGGGCGGGGACTATCCAGGAGGGCAATGGGGGGCCTTTGCGAAATTTCACACATAGGAAATGTTTGGGAGGTGATCCCGTCTTTTATGAAAAATTTAACTTCAAAGCAGCGAAATAAGGCCCTTCCCCAAAAGGGCACAGAGCAAATACCGGCCCCGATTATCCAACCCGGGTATTTCTCGTTTTCGTGCACACAGGGCTGAAAGGGGGGGGTTTTTTGTCTGGGGTTTTTCGAAGGAAAGCCCTCCCGCTCCGCACTGAAATGTTCATGTTCCGCACGAAAACCGGGCAGAAGAATTAATATGTTTAATGTTTTTCAGACCGCCGACGGTCTAAGAAATCGTCCGGTGGAAAATCCAGCAGGGGGGACGCTGCACGGTTTTTCCAAGAAGTCCATTAAAATTCCATCCTTTTACAACACTTTTAAAACTGAAAACTGTCTGCAAAACCCCGTGGGGACAAAAACAACAGGATCCCATTTCTTTCAAAAATTCCCTAATCCACGGGAAGTGCTCACGTGATGATGAGGGGGCAGGAGCTCCTTCCACAGCATAATAGTTAACCTGATGAGATAGTGGTCTTATTCCCCTTGTACAGACTTAAGTGTCCCATTTCATGCTGGCAGCCTAATCCTCCTTCTCTTATGCAGTTGTGGAGAGCCCCTAGGGTCTGTGGGATCTCACACGGCTTCATTATATTGTTTTGGGCCTCTTTAAAGGGCACACAGCTGGCAGCTTTCTTCTTCCCAAGCTAACCCTCAACGGGAGAGCTTTTTACCATTTCCCCCGTTTCCCCTTCTCACTACTCACCCCTAGATGGACCCAACTGACCTTTCCCGCCCTACCGCCACTTTTTGCATAACCCCTCCCCCCCCTTGTCCAATCAGGAGCAATGTGCTGAAAACTTGGGGCCACAAAAAAGCACCTGGGTTTGTCTAAAACTCACTTTTTTTTCCCATAGGTTTTCTATGGGGAAAAGAGTGAGTTTTAGACCTAAACAGTTCATACATTGGCCCTGGTGAGGTGGGAAAAAGCTGATCCCTTGCTAGCACAGAGGA